>JAHKKF010476251.1:0-17998 GCA_019740295.1 Labeo calbasu
TCGGGGCACCAATGAAGTCCATTATATGGAGAAAAATCCTGAAATGCTTTCCTCAAAAACCATAATTTCTTTACAACTGAAGACAGAAAGACATGAACTTCTTGGATGACAAGGGGGTGAGTAAATTATTTGTGAATTGTTGTTCTGGAAGTGGACTTCTCCTTTAAGGGAGTTTGCAAATTATATTGATTTAATACAACAGTTCACTAAACAAGAAGTTAATATTAAGTGACTTGCATTGTCTGAACAGTTTTGCTTGATTTCATCAAGGAAAATTGTTTCAAACAAAGTAACAGCTGTGCTACTGCGCATCTCCATTCAAACACAGCGTTGTTGATGTTGTGTGAATGGGTGTTTTTAAACAAATCTGATTCAGTTTCACATTCATAAAGACAGTCACTTGCTTCGTTCCTGAATGAATCGGCCGTTCGAACGAATCAGTTCAGTGAACGATTCAGTGGATCTACTGGCAGTTTTAGTTTCATTTTAAAGTATCTTTTCTGTTATTTAAATCATTTAATATTTCTATATTCAAAATGTTAACCTCAACATTAACCTCAACATGAAGTTATGAATTTGATTGCACTCATGCGACCGCTGAGCCTCATTAAACATGAAAATACACCTACAAGCCACTTTTGTGTTCTTCTATGCCACCTCTGTAGTGCAGTTTTTTTTTTATACTGATTTCATTTAATTGGTAAAACCACAGTTTTTATTCTGTGGTTTTAATTAGAAATTTTAAAAAAGCCTATAAATATATATATATATATATATATATATATATATATATATATATATATATTATTTTTTTTTATTTTTTATTTTTTAATTTGAGAAAAGATGACATAAAAGTAGAAAAATTCCATTACAAAGATAAAAACAAAATTTCCTGTAAATCACTTTAAGGAGTCAAATATCGTCTTGTAATGGGAAGGCTAATATTTGATCAGAATTTGATTATTGATTAGAAGGTGCTCCTAAAATTTTTGACTGTGTTCCTAATTTTTTTTTTTTTAGAATTAGGAGCACAAGTGTTCCTAAAAAGAAAAGTAAGTGTAGAGCCCTGTTTAACCATTTTTATTAAATTAAAAATTGAGAAATTCTTTCAAATTTAAATCTTTTACAAGAATTACAGCAAAAAAAAAAAAAAAACAGTTTGATGCAAGAATATATATTTTTTATCAATATTTCAGAAATTCTAAATTCTTTTGAACATGATTGCTCAAAATGGTCTTAATTTATGAAACCTACACATTCAAAACCTTGTTACTCGGAGATTGATAAAAAGTGTAAGTGAAATGTTAAGTACTGTAAGTATACTGTCTTTCATGATGCTAGATATGCTGGCGTGTGAATTTGATAGGTGCTTGATATAAAATAAATGGTGCTTTAAAAAGTCCTCGAAAGTCCTTGAATCTGGTGTTCATGAAAGAGTGGGAACCCTGTATATATATTTTTTAGTATTTTTAGTGTAATTTTTAATTTGTACATATAAATTACAAATTAAAAATTACATTAAAAACACTCAAAAATAAAAAAATAATAATTCTAAAGAAATTAGGGCTGTGCACTTAACGTGTTAATTAATTTGTTATGAAAAATAATGAGATTAAAATATTTGAACGCAGTTAATGCACTGGCCCCGCCCCCAGATCTGTACGTCATCTTATATTTCATATAGCTGATATAGTTGTCAAATATTATTCAGGGCAACTGATAATAATTTTAATTGTAATGAAAATGATACTAGTGGAAATGTTTGTAACTTTCAGTAAAAGATGACAAAAATGAATCCATGCAGACATTTCTGCATTTTTCTTTTCCCAGAACATTTTCACACATCCTGTCAAAATCTCACCCTTCCTCACGTGTCTGCAGACTATGTGAAACTACTTGTGTCAGATGTTCTTCAGCTTATGAAACAGAAACGAAACCGTACGCCGTATAATGACTTAAAGTGTTATGCTTTAAATTACAGGATATTGCAACGAGACAAAACGGTTACACTGAATTTACCCACAAAAACCCCAGTTTAGTCTCGAGTCAAAAACATGAAGAAAAACCACCTGATAAGAAGTTTCATAATCATTCATTCAGATGGTGGGAGGGGATTTAAAGTGATAGTTCAACCAAAAATAAAAGAATCTATCATAATTCACTCATCTATATGTCATCTCACTAATTCAGCATGCTTTCTTGCATAAAACACAAAAAGAATCATTTAGCAGAATGTTCAGGCTGCTCTTTTCCATACAGTAAAGGGGGAAATGGATGAAAGCACATCATAAAAGTACTTCAATGACTTATCTGTCATAGTTTCCATCTCCTCTGAACCCATAGGTTAGTTCCAGGTCCAAAAGGATGTTATGTCCTCATTTAAACACTAGATGGCAGCACTTTACCACCCCCAATCATAACTGCGTTCTATTTCTAATAGTATATCTTTATAGTACTACTACAAAAAAAAGATGTTCATGTTCATCGTACCTATTTTGTCATATTTATACATGTTTACACCACATATTTCTTCTTTTTGATGTTTCATCTTCACAGCTAAATGATACACGTTAAGTAACAGCTCTTTTCTGTGTGTTTAAAAGCAATGTTGAAGGGCAGTTTGCAGTCATGAGAGGAATGTTCTAGAGGAGTGAGATGAACACAGAGGCTGTTATAGTCTCCTCTCAACCTCCCACTTATGTTATCATATCACTTGTTAGCAAACTAATATCACATTCTTCAGCTATTTATCCAAATATAAATTCAGTTACACAAGTTTGTAAACTTTCTCCTGGCGCCAAATTGTTGACGGCGTCTGAGGTTTCATCGACTCTGCTTGCTTAATTGGGGTTTGGAATCGGTCAGTCACTTCATCATAGCGTTGACTCTGCCACCAAAATCATGTTATGTTAATTAGGTTAGCGAGACAACAAATGGAAATAATATTTGATGTATTGTTCTTGATCTTTCTTCATGTAATTAGCCTTGTTATGAGACGCTGTGCTGTGTATGGTTCATCCGGGGCTGGTGCTGATTGATTTGATTGTACATGATGTGCGCCTCAGGCTGAACGTCAAGCAGGAGCTCAGACACATTCAGCAAATATTGACGTCACTACAGCCACATGGCTCGTGCTAGGTCTGAGCAGTGACAGTTTACGCTATTTGAAACAAGTGCAATACGTTTCACCGTTTGTATAACTTATTTTTCACAGCGAGTGTCATGGCGGACACCCAAATCGCTATAATTTTATAAGTAATACTGTTGTTGTGTAACGTTGCGTTGTAGTCGAGACCACCTAATATTTGAGACCAAGACGAAAGTGTGTTGAGACCGAGTCAAGATTAGCAGCGCTTCTGAAATTCATTTTAAAGATCCACATTTACTGCAGAGATTTTTTTTTTTTTTAATTATTTTTAATCACTGAATACAAATGGAATAAGACACTATATAGAGCTGTTACCAGTCAAATGAATAATCTTGAGATTGTTTTTTTTAAATGAACTTTTGTTAATTGAATATTTGTATTAAAGGAGAAATCCACTTCCAAAATCAAAGATTCACATATAATATACTCACCCCCTTGTCATCCAAGATGTTCATGTCTTTCATTCTTCAGTCGTAAATAAATTATGTTTTTTGAGGAAAACATTTCAGCATATTTCTCCATATAATGGACTGATATGGTGCCCCGATTTTGAACTTCCAAAATGCAGTTTAAATGCGGCTTCAAACGATCCCAAATGCGGCTTTAAACAATCTCAGCCGAGGGAGAAGGGTCTTATCTAGCATAACGATCAGTTATTTTCATTTTAAAAATACAATTTAAATACTCAGAATTTAAATGCGATCAAAAGCCGAAAAAGCAAAGTAGCCTATAATATTTGTGATGAGCTAAACATGTTGCAATAGATGGGTCACCACCAATATGACAAAGCATTTTAATTTAAACAGATTGTTAAAGATCACAAACACGATTCAAATACCAACGTGATTCTGTTACTAAATTACAGTGATTCATCTGTTTAATTCCTCAACCTCTCTTCCGTGCAGCGAACGATCATAGTAGTGTGATTTGAACATTCAAATTAATTTAAAGTTCCAGATAATGTTAAAGATTTATTGATTACGTTGTTATGCCAGTAGGTGGAGAAAGGGGGCTATTAATAATGTATTTGTCTTTGATCATTCATTCAAAAACACTGATTCATCCAGTAATGAACCAAGTCAATCCTGAGTGAATCACTGAATCATTTACTTATATATTAGGCCTACATGTGATTTTGTTTAGTTGTCAAATGTTTTTTTTTTTCTTCAGAATCGTAAGAGAACCACAACTACCATTTAAAAGAACATTTTTAGTCTTTTAAACTTCCATTTAAAAGAATCACACAGCTCTATTTTGCAAACAGCTCTTAAGTGAATTTTGTTTTTATGTAGCCTGTTAATTTTTGTTCATGATATTTAGCTGCAACCCTACATATCGCACGACTACAAGTGTGATATCGCTCATATAATCTATAATTGTATGTGAATTATATAATCTATAATTTGTGTGACCCTGGACCACAAAACCAGTCATGAGTTAATCTTTTGAAACTGATATTTATACATCATCTGGAAGCTGGATAAATAATCTTTCCATTTATGTATGATTAGATAGGATAGGACAATATTTGGCCGAGATACGACTATTTGAATATCTAAAGAGTGCGAAAAAAAAACAAAAATCTAAATATTGAGAAAAACGCTTTTAAAGTTGTCCAAATTAAGTTCTAAGCAATGCCTATTACTAATCAGAAATTAAGTTTTGATATATTTACGATAGGAAATGTACAAAATATCTTCATGGAACATGATCTTTAGTTAATATCCTAATGATTTTTGGCATAAAATAAAAATGTATAATTTTTTACATACAATGCATTGTAGGCTATTGCTACAAATATACACGTGCTACTTAAGACTGGTTCTGTGATCCAGGGTCACATATGTATGTGTGTGTGTGTCTTTAAAATAAATTTAAAGATACTTTAAATTAAAAGATTTCAGATGTGTTGAAATAAACAGTCTTGCTTAGTAAACCCTTAGCAGTGTTGCCAAGTATGCAATTTTCCTGCAGAATTGGGATGATTTTACACTTTTGCCATTGTTTGTATTTTAGTATGTGGGTTAAAGAGATCTCCTTGGATGGGTGGGATTCCTGACAAAGGGGAAAACCAAGGAAAAAATGCATGTGGGCCTAATTTAGTTTTGCATTTGGAGTGGTTTTGAATGCAGACCTGGCAACCCTGTTCCTTTACTAAAACTTCCTTTTTTTGTGTTTGTGAACAAACATGCTTTTTTTTGAGTGCTCCTGGAATTTATGTTTTGGAATATTAACTTTATTCTCGATCTGAGCATTTTTATCTTGGTCTTCCATCTTGTTCTCGAACCATGACATTTACCTCATACCCTAGTGATGGATGGTGCGTGTGGGAGACTTGCACTTGCGTTTTGTAAGAGTCTGGCAGACAGAATTTCCCAAATCTGTCTCTGAAAATGATACTGAGGATTAGTTCTGCCGAAAACAGCGGGATTTTGCCCTGTTACCCAGATACAGAGTAAACAGCCTTGTATGTCATAGTACTTTAAAATGTGATAAGAATAACTAGCTAGCACAAGAAAACAGCTTCCAAATGTCCTGCTTCTATGAAACTGGTAGGTGTGTATGTGTCCGTGTTTCAGCAGTCTGTCCCAGCACTGTACGGCTGGTTTGTCCTGCTGCACTGATGGTTCTCGCTGAGGGTTGCATAACTCTTTGCAGACTGCAGCTGCAGGGATCGATCACTCAGGACTCTGCCAGCTAGCTGTAATTATAATGATGGTCCTGCCAGCCAGCCAAGCTCTCCGCAAGGGACTCACCTACAGAGAGAGAAACACATTTATCATATTCTATGTGATTGCCGCAAGACATGTATCGCAGGGTCGGTAACATTACGAATGTAAGAACTGGCTCCCTTTCAAGTCATGAGTGTGCATTTGAAGTGAGCTTGAAATCGCCACACCCTACAGGATGCTGAATAGGAATCTGAACTGGAAGAACAGGAAGAGGATTTCATTAAATGGCAATTAAACACAGCCACACATGAGGAATTTCCAACACAAAGTCGAACACAAATATTGCACTAGTGTTTCGTTGTTTTATTTTAGGTTTCTGTTTTGTAAGCACTTCTTGATGATAAAATAAATGTCTAATTCACATTGAAAGATGTGTGTTGTCTAAGATTTTTTTTTTTCTGAAACCAAAAATATTTCATCCTAAAATGAAATTTGCCAGAAATTGAATCACCTTTAGCCCATCCAAGATGCAGATGAGTAAGTTTCTTCATCAGATTTAAAGAAATATGGCATTATATCAGTTGCTCACCAATGGATCCACTGTAGTGAATGGGTGCCGTCAGAATAAATAGCTGATAAAAACATCACAATAATCCATACCATTCCAGTACATCAACATCTTGTGAAAAGCTGCATGTTTGTAAGAAACAATTCATTAAGATATTTTTAACTTTAAACCATTACAGGTGAAATATGAGTCCTCTATTCATAATATTGCGGGAAAAAGTAATCTTGTCTGAATCAGGAGAGAGAAATATGCACAGACTAAGCAATGGTTAACAAGTGAAAACTGTCCAAAACAGATCTAAACAAATATGTTGGTGGATTTTGATGTGAGAATACAACAGGAGATGGCAATGGTTTAAAGTTAAAATGCTGTAATTATTAAGTTTTCTTTTCTTAGAAACATACAGCTTTTCACTTCACAAGATGTTATTTGATGTACTGGAGTGGTGTGGATTATATTTGCTAGAAATTGAATCACTTTTGGCCATCGAACATGTGGATGAGTTTGTTTCTTCATCAGATTTGGAGAAATGTAGCATTGCATCACATGCTGACCAACTGGATCCTCTGCAGTGAATGGGTGCCGTCAGAATGAACAAACAGCTGATAAAAACATCACAATAATCCACAAGTAATCCACACCACTCCAGTTCATCAATTAACATCTTGTAAAGCGAAAAGCTGTATGTTTGTAAGAAAGAGTCCTCTATTGATAATATTGCTTTTTCGAGTGCTTTTTCTGTATCAGGAGAGAAATATGCACAGATCAAGCACCGTTTACAAGTGAAAACTGTCCAAGACAGATCTAATCAAATATGTTGGTGGATTTTGATGTGAGAATACAACAGGAGATGGACTTTTTCACTGGAAGAAGCATTTAAAATTTAAAAGCCATAATTATGGATTTGTTTCTTAGAAACAAGCAACTTTCACTTCACAAGATGTTAGTTAATGTACTGGAGTGGTGTGGATTGTTTTTTTTCTAGAAAATTAATCACCTTTAGGCCACCCAATATGTAGATAAGTTTGTTCCTTCATCAGATTTAGAAAAATGTAGCATTGCATCACAAACTTACCAACGGATCCTCTGCAGTCAATGGGTGCCGTCAGAATAAGAGTCCAAACAGCTGCTATAAACATCAGCATAATCCACAAGTGGACACTCCAGTCCATAAATTATCTTGTAAAGCGAAAAGCTGCATGTTTGTAAGAAACAAATCCATCATTACAGCATTTTTAACTTCAAATCATTCCTTAAGGTAAAATATGAGTCCTCTATTCATAATATTGCTTTGAGTGGAAAAAGTAGTCTTGCTGAATCAGGAAAGAAATATGCGCAGACCAAGAACCATTTACAAGTTAAAAACTGTCTAAAAAATCTCTATTTTGATGACAACAGGAAATTGACTTTTGAAAACGCATTGATTATAGACTCATATTTGTGATGGTTTGAAGTTAAAACGCCATAATTATCAATTTGTTTCTAAAAAATATGAAGCGTTTCACGTCACAAGATGTTAACTGATGTTCTGGAGTGGTGTGGATTACTTGGTGGATTATTGTGATGTTTTTATCAGCTGTTTGGACCCTCATTCTGATGGCACCCATTCACTGCAGAGGATTAATTAGTGAGCATAGTGACGAAACCCTACATTTATCCAAATCTGTTCCCATGAAGAAAGTTTTCAGCATATTTTTGGGTGAGCTATTCCTTTAAATTTGCATTTAATCTTAAACTTGAGAGTCGCTCCCACATTAATAGTAATTTTATTTTAATATCACACATTAATCTTTCTATTTTTCCTTATACGTGAGGAATGCACTGTTCTTTTTGTTGCTTTCAGAGCTGTACTGCTCTCACTTTTGGTCAGGGTCTATTTTTAGTCTGGCACTTGAAGTTAAGTGGAACCAGGCAGTGTTGCTGTATTGGGTGGGGTCTCGTGGTTGAGACCAACCTAAAGTATATCATTATGGCTATTTTTAGCTCCTCCCGACATATGTCTTGGGAAAGAGCTCAAACTTATCTTATAGGAGGATCCTTTGAGCTTTCACGGTTTGGAAGAAGATAAATGAGTGGAAGTTGGTGGTACGACCCCAACATTTTTCTTTCTCTCTCGCTTTGCACACACAAACACAAGAACACACACGCATTGGCAGTATATTTAAACGCGGCTTTTTTTTTTTGTCTGGCAAAACGCTCGCTCTTTGTTTGCCAGTTTCCTTGCGCAGTCAAACATCCTCCAAGCCTCGGTTTCGCCAGAAGAAACTTACCCAACGTATTATTGGCATAAATAACTTAACAGGCACACAATGAAGTGCTGTTAATCTCCTTCTCATCCCCCTGTCTGATTTTAAGCCAGTCCTACTGAGACAAACGGACATTAGAGGCGGTCTCGTACTCAGGACTCCCCTCTCTTTGTGTTTCAGCAGCTTACTGTAACATACTCCGTTAGCAGCTTGATATTTTTACAGTTCTGGATTTAATCGTCAAACTTTTTTCATCCAAAATGAGGTTCAAACGGAACGGTTCGTACACCTTAAATAGGTAAGCACTTTAACATCGAGCTGGCATAAGCATGCGTTCATTGACTTCCATTCAAGTTTTCACGCCAAATTTTGAGTTTGCGTCTTTTGTTTGTTATTTAACGCATGGTGACCGTTTGCGTTCGAATTCATTGTTACGTTCCATCCCGCTAAAGCCACATGTGTTACATTACGCGCGTCCGTAAGGTCACGCAGGGCGTTTGAATAGTCCGCGTTTCCACTGCAAGAGACCCTTAAATCGTTTAAATTGACTGTGACTTAACAAACACTAGAGTTTTAGTCAGGCTTGATGTGCAACGAACGCTATAGCAGCCACATGCGGATTGAATTTGCAGCGTTGTTTTAGTTTACGAACTTGTTTCGTGGTTTAAAAGGTCCACGTTTCTCCTAACAAACCGTAAAACCCGGACCGCGTTGGGTTTGATTTCGTGGAATAAAGCAGTAAACCTGTAAATCTTGCTTTTGGGAGGAAGGGGTGTTACTTTTCTCCGATTTCCATTGAGAAACGAACGCATAGCATCATCCGTTCCTACTGCCTCCTCGCAACTGTTATTCATTGGATTCAATGAGTCCAGCATTTAGTCTTTGAGTGACCAGTCCATTCATAGTCAGATCATTAGGACACAAGACACATGCACTTTCTCCGCTCTTCATGTTATTTACCATGCTTTCCTGCTCTGAAAACTAGTTGTTTACTCACATAGCCTTATTCTGGCTTTAAAATAATTGCTTTATTAAGGAACGTCAAGCGCATCATGCAGAACTGTTTTCTGTTAATGGTCCATTGAACTTTCCCCTAGTGTTACTTCTTTTTGGAAAGGTCTTAAAGAAAGCAGCTGTCCTCTATGCAGCTTTCTCATCACAAAGGGAAGGTTCTTATCACATGGGCGCTGTAGTCTCCAGAGCTTCTGCTCCGTAATCAGTCTGTGCTGCTATAGGGATAACGTCATCGAGTCTGGGAGAAGATCACTGTGGTTGCTGCTTTGTTAATGCAGAGAGGGCTAAGATTTAAAACTGATGCTTCAGGTCTAGCTCCTCTCAGTGGTTTTAGATCGACACAATGGGTGACGTAATCTGTTTCTGTGGTTAGGTAATTGATAATCTTTGTACATATTTAAGTATACACACACAAAAGAGAGGCAACCTTTTTTACTGAGGTGTTTTTTTTCTCCAAAAAATACTGTACTGTTTGCTAAAAATCTGACATTAATCATAAATGTATGAAATCTTGCTTCTGCCACTGAATAAAAAATAAAGTAATTGTGAGTTTTTATCTCACAGTTGCAAGTTCTTAGATTTGTGAGATATAAAATCGCAATTGCGAGAAATTCAGAATTGCGAGATAAGAACTCGGAATTCGAAAAAATGTTCTTGCAAATGTGAGTTTGTATCTCGCCATTCTGATTTTTTTCCCCTCAAAATTCTGAGTTTATAACTTGCGATTCTTACTTTTTTTTTTTTTTGAAAATTGTGAGATATAAACCCACAATTGTGAGTAATAAAGTCCAATTCTAAGGGAGGGGAAAAAAGACTGTTCTCAAAATTACGAGTTTATATCTCACAATTCTGACTTAACTCACAATTGTGAGATACAAACTCACAATTCTGAGAAAAAAAGCCACAACTGCAAAATATAACTTCACAGTTCTAATGGAAAAAAAAAAGTCACAATTGCGAGATATAAACTTGTAACTGTGAGGAAAAAATTCATAATTGTGAGATATAAACTTGCAATTCTGAGGAAAAAAGACACAATTGCGAGATAAAAACTCACAATTCTGAGGAAAAAAGTCACAATTGCAAAATATAAACTCGCAATTCTGAGGAAAAAATCTCAGTTGCGGGATAGAAACTTGCTATTCTGACTTTTTTTCCTCATAATTGTGTTTATATTTCACAATTCTAAAATAAAAAAAGTAAAAATTGTGAAATAAAAAGTTGCAGTTACCTTTTTTTTTAATTCAGTGGCAGAAATGGGGTTCCATATAAATTGGAAAAATTACCCCAAAATATTTTTTAACTTTTTCTAGTCACCTTCATGCCTTTCCAAACTTGTTTGTTGTTTTATTTTTAAATTAAACAGAAAATATGGATTTAAAAAATAATTTTTAAAATCTGTTTTCCATGCCATTGCCCTTTGTTCTAACTTCCAAGTCCAATATGTTGTCATTTGATGTCATTTTATGATGCATGCATGTGTTAATACGCTAAGCAGATCAAAAGTGCTTGATTGATGCATGAGAACCAATGTGGTTTGTTTGAGCTTTTGCAAGAACCAATGAGATTTGTTCTTGTGCTTTGGCAAATACAGTTAAGCTGTCGTTATCCATATTTTTAATGATGCCAAAGCTGATGTAGGAACATTGATGCACTGCTCACTGACTGATCAGTATACATACAATGTATAACAACAAGCATTTTGGTCTGTTTGCCAGAGAACTTGGAATAAAGTGAACAAGCCATGTGGATGTCTTTAAAGAGATAGTTGACCGACAAATGAAAATCTGTCATTAATTACTCACCCTCATGTCGTTCCAAACCCGTAAGACCTTCGTTCATCTTCGAAATCCAAGAGCCTGACAGCAATGCAACTGACACATTCAAGGCCTAGAAAGGTAGTAAGGACATCGATAAAATAATCCAGTGGTTCAATTGTAATGTTATGAAGCTACGAGAATTGCTTATTGTGTGCGAAGTAAACAACAACAACTTCCGTGTCCACTGATGTCAGAAAGTTCTTAATTTCATCAAAAATACCTTTATTTGTGTTTCGAAGATGAATGAAGGTCTTATAGTTTTGGAACGACATGAGGGTGAGTAATTAATGACAAAATGACTTTTATTGGGATGTTTGGTTTATTTGGAGTCTATTTGGCATATTGTCTTTTCTTTCACATGGAGAAAAAATAACACACATAGCTTGGAATGTGTAGGTAAAATTTTAGCAGACTATTTTGTGGAAACTAGCCTAATTATTAGTCTCAGGCACTGTAAATGGAAAAACAAAACCAGACCGTACATTCTAGCCAATCAGGATGTGGCTTTCTGCCAATCTCAACCAATGCTGTGAGTTTGGGACTAATTGTTTGAGACAATGAAAGACAGAAGAAATGTTTGAGATTATGCTTAGAACATTATTTTTTTTGCTTTGATTTGGTTTTATAATAATAAGAGATTAAGCCATTCTCCTGTTGTTTCCCAGTAACTATTTGTGTTTTAATAGCTTTGCCTCCAGAGTTGTATTTTTCCCCTCACGTCGGTCACTTGTCTCCAGGTAGTGACCCGTGGTGAGTGTGTTTTTATTGACATTTTTCTTTAAGAGCGTAGAAAGCGTTCATGGGAAGAAAATTTCCCTAAAGGCACCATTTGCAGGGGCTGTTTGGGCCCTTAAAAATTTCCTGGCTCAGAATATTCCTGCAGTGGGCCGTCATCGGTTTGCAGCAAGTCTATTTGCCAACCCAGCGCTCCCGCCTCAAAGTCAGAGCCAACGGGAGAGTGAGACAACGGCAGAATGAGAGAGAGAGAGAGTGAGGCAAGATGGGAGGGGGAAACTGAGGGTATCAGCAGAGAGGAACACACGAGTGCTGAACGACTGTACGTGTTGTGCTCGCCTGCTGCGGACGTTTGTGTTTGTTTGCTGACTGAAGTGTTGTTCTGTCTGCACCGCGCCAAGGGAAATCGCCACCTAACAAAGCCCCGACTGTGTGCGGTCCAGCAACTGGAAACAGGAGAGTGAGTCAGAAAGTGTGGGGAGAAACACTTTGGGGCTCTACTGCAGATGCAATGCCAAGAGTTCACGCTCTGACGGATGCTGCTTACCTGTAGTACGTCTTAAAGCCGGCGCAACAGAGGACGGGACAATCTGATCGCTGACTTCGCAAGCTGCATGGGGGTTCTAGTGTGTTGTGACTGCTTCTTTTACAGGTACCAGTTTTGGGATGTTTTATCCGCATACTTGTTCGCAGGAATTGAGGATGTTCTTGAAGCTTTACCAAGTTATGCTGGACGATCAGTCCTAAAATGACACCTAGAAGCTTCGGCAAAAGAGAGCAGTTCAAAATCAATGCAGCTCATGATTTTTTTGTAGTGTGTGGGGGCTGCGGACCAATGTTGGTTGGGACACTATGTTCCCAGCTTGCCTTTTCCCCACTGCTAAGGGCAGACTTTGCCCTCTCCAATGTTAGTTTCAGCCTCGATTTGGAAAGTTAAGCAAGTGTTCAAAAGTTAGTGAATGCATGCTCTTCACGTGGAAGGCTCGAGACATACATATGGTTGTAGTTTTATTTTACTGCGGTACTGCTATATATAACAAATCGCTAAAGTTCCAGAGTTTCTCGAGGATGCTCGCCAATGTGAAAAACTCCCAGATGTATTTGATTATAAGGTTGAGTTTGTTTTTTGCTGATCTATCTGTCCTTTGTTCCTTTGTCTACTTTTAGAGTCTCGTGTTGGTTCGCAGTCAGTGTTTATGTTTGGCAAGCTAGAAAACCATCAAGCTCTGCTTGATCAGGCAGTGTATTTTGTCTTCTGTGGCTGAGATGTTATTGGCGACTGGTGTGGAAGAAGTTCACGTCTTTGTAGTGCAGTATCCAAACTCAGTGTTTGGTTTTATAACACCGCCGTCAGGTGGTGTTGTTTAGTCTTTCAAGTTTACGTTGCCAATCGTAAGCGTCCTCAGGGATGTTGGTTTTGGACACACCTGCTTCCCGCGAAAGCTTGTTTAGTGTCTGATGTTTAGATAACCAAAGCTTTACTCAAGTTGCAATAACTGCACTGATAAGTTGGCTGCGTGTAGATGGAAATTGTTGTGCATGACCGTGCCAAGTTTTGGATGAATGGAAAATGCATCCTTGCAAAGTTCGCGTGGTATCAAATACAGTGTTGCTAAACTTGTTTAGGCGAACTCCCAAAATCCGTAATCACATCCTGTTTGGGATCGTGTAAACATATTTGAGTTACTGTAGTTTTCCATTCGGTGCTTCCTCAAAGGTGGCGTAAGTTCTTGCATGGAAGTGATTTGTTATGGGAGTGTAAGTAGTTTAAAAATATTCCAGCACTGTCTGGTTTTGGAGTACACCGTTATCTCCTAAGCCATCTGACTGGGGCGTCTATTTAATCTGATGTGCTTTAATTGGTCTGTGTCGGCCAGCGGTTCCTTACTGTCTGCATTCTTCTCTAGCTTTGGGCCAATCTCCTTTGCCGATCATGTCTTGGGGTAAAAAACCAGGCTTTTGAAAGCTAAAGTCTTGAATTCATGATCTTTGAGGTTTCCTTTTGAATAAAATTAGCGCTGTGATGAATACATCATGTGCTTTAAAAGTAACGGCTTAATTTGGAAGTAGTAGAAGTTAGTTTAAGAAGTACTTTTGATTTTTAGAAGCTGATGAGCTTATGGGTACAGAGTTCTTGGAAACTAGCAAGTTTTGTACCAAGTTTCTAGAAAACCTGTACTAGTCCATTTTAAAGGGTAGGAAAGGAGGTGAACCATACTCGAAATTTGTGCTCTGTATTTCACCCATCCAAGTGCAAACACACAAACACGGAATGGGCAGCCAATGCTGTGGCGCCCGGGGAGCAGTTAGGGGTTCGGTCTAAATTCAGTCATGGTATTGAGGGTGGAGGGACTGCTGGATATTCACTCCCCCCACCTACATTTCCGGCCGGACCTGAGACTCAAACCCGCGACCTTTGGGTTACAAGTCCAACTCCCTAACCATTAGACCATGACTGGCCTTTAATGTGTTATCTCACTTAAAAACACAATTCTAGATGGTAAAACTAGTCTAAATACTACTTAAAGGAGAAGTTCACTTTCAGAACAAAAATTTACAGATAATGTACTCACCCCCTTGTCATCCAAGATGTTCATGTCTTTCTTTCTTCAGTTGTAAAGAAATTGTTTTTTTGAGGAAAACATTTCAGGATTTTTCTCCATATAATAGACTTCTATGGTGCCCTGAGTTTGAACTTCCAAAATGCAGTTTAAGTGCGGCTTCAAACTCCAAATGCGGTTGTAAATGATCCCAGCTGAGAAAGTAGGGTCTTATTCAATGAAACGATTGGTTATTTTCTTTAAAAGAAAATACAATTTAAATACTTTTTTAATCTCAAATGCTCATCTTGTCTTGCTCTGCCTGAACTCTGTGTATTCTGGTTCAAGACAGTTAGGGTATGTCGAAAAACTCCCATCGTATTTTCTCCCACAGCTTCAAAAATCATTTTAAAATCATCCTACATCACTACAAAGGTACCAACACAGTTTTTGCAAAGTGAACATGCAAAGAAGATCAAACACCCTTTACAGAAAAAGAAAACGGTGATGTAGGATGATTTTGAAGTTGAGGGAGAACATGAGATGGGAGTTTTTTGACATGTCCTAATTGTATTGAACCGGAAAAAAAAGAGTTCAGGCAGGACAAGACAAGACGAGCCATTAAAAGGTATATAAATTGTATTTTTTTATGAAAAAACCTGATCGTTTCGCTAGATAAGACCCTTCTTCCTAGGCTGGGATCATTTGAAGCTGCATTTAAGCTGAATTTTGGAATAGGCACTATATGAAGAAAACTCCTGAAATGTTTTCCTCAAAAAACATAATTTCTTTATGACTGAAGAAAGACATGAATATCTTGGATGACAAGGGGGTGAGGTACATTATCTGCAGTTTTTTGTTCTGGAAGTGAACTTCTCCTTTAAACTGTCAAGAGCCATTATTATCAAGGTAGGATGTATTAGACTGCACTTGAACGCTACTGTACGTCTTATTTACAGTAAGTTTTTTTCAATAAACAGGCAGTACATCTGCACATCCACCAGTTCTGTCTGTTTTATAGTTTGTTGTCATCCCTGAATAATGTTGTCATATCTGTAGCCCCTTCAGACCTCCATTTCCCCACTGTCTCACCCCCTTCCGTCTCTCGTGTGAAAATTACGTAAGCGCCTCCTCCCACTGCGATAGATCGGCTTGCAGCGGTGCCTCTCTCGCTCTGCCTCAGCATCCCGAGCTGCAGCGCGAGCACCTGATAATGCTTGCTCAGCGTCATCGCCCAAGGTCACTTCATTCATTCCAACCTCAGCTGGGGAGACTGCACACATCCCACCGTTTGACACTTAATCACATCAGCGAAGGATAAATGAATGCTTAAGCGGTGTAGGGCATGGTCTGTTTTGGCGGTACTCTGCAAACCACATGTCCACCCCTCCCAGTACCCATTTAATTACCCGAGAGATGTTGTTCGTTCTTGACAGATGTGCCCCTTGCATTTCTTTTGTAATTATCTTTGATTAATTGTGCTGAGATATAGGGAGGTTACCACAAGACCATCACCACAGAAGTCCTCGGCACTCCCTTAGCTTGATAATGTTCACATCTCATAACGGGAGTGATCGGTTTTTTGCAGTGTTAAGCCTTTCTATATTTAGCAGACGGGTGCTTCTTGTTGGAGGAGAATTACAAGGAGGGACGCAGTATTGCTCATCACAGCAGGTTCCTATTACGTAACATCCAGAGGTCGCAGCTGCAACGTCATCTGGTTGGAAATGCCTTGGGGTGTCACTTGTTCAGGTACACTTGCATTCTGACAGACACATTCAGTTGCATTTATGCATCAAGGCCACATCATTCGTAAGTTTTAAAGGTTTGTTCTTGACGTTTAACGTCATTTTCACAGTGAGGGAGCAACATTCTTGGAGATGTGTACTGAAAGAGTGAAACTCTTTGAAGAAAAGTTAGCATTGAAGAGATAAAGGTCCCTTCATTCAGGATTTGTTGGTCAGGACAGCTTTAGAGTTTTAAGTCGTTCATTCATCTGATGTTGGCTCATGTGTTTGTGGAAATGGACTATCTGACCTCTTGCAGAATACCTATGGTCCATTTACAGAACATATAATGCACATTAAACACAAATGGGAAGAACTGTGTGAAACCACCAGTTCCAGTTTAATTGGACGGCGTCTGAATAGTTTCACGAGTCAAGGTTGCTTCTTGACAGTTCTTCTGACAAAGATCTAATCACAAAATTTGGGTCATGGCTTCAAGTATCTGAAAGATATTCCAGAGTTTTGTTTGAAAAACATAGTTGCAAATAATCAATCTATTGAGCACACATATTTATTCTCAAGGTTATGTCTGTTTTCAGATTCATGTTGTGTAAAAGAAAAAGTGAGGTTTGGTTGGTCACAAAATCAGTGTATGTTTATGAAGGTCATCACTTATTGAAAATAGTAGCTGGATGGGTTTGTTTGTGATGACTTTTTTGATACAGGACAAGTCTGATTGTCACTCTTGCATCTTGTTGTAAGGGTTGTGTATCAAGTTTCATATAATCAGCGTCTGTGAGCCAATAAGCATGCTTGATGTGCCTAAATCAAGTTCTGGCAATTGGCTCTGGCGAGGTGTCAATGAACATCACAGGTTCACAGCGGTTACACCCAGAGATAAGGCTGTAGTGTGTAAGCGTCCAAACCCCTGTAGATGTAAGGCAACGTTTTCACAAGTACATTTTCATTAAAAAAAATATATATATACATATATTTTCCACAGCATTTCAGAAAAGATCTCCGTCCACACTACACAACTGAAAACGGATGTTACGTGACCATTCATGCACACTGTAGGATCATGCTACACAAGACAATTTACAAGATTTATATTTATAACGCTTTTACTTAAAACTCACTTTAAACTATCATTGAGTATAATAACTTCCGATTGTGATCCAATGTGTGTTTTGGCCATATAATGTTGCTAAAATGTTATTTGTAGCCTTTTATATCAAGCAGTCTACTTGGTCTGTATTCATTAGTATCGGCACCAGTCCTGAAAAACACGTATCGATCAACCCCCTAGTGAAAGCAGCTAAAGCTCATCAGTAAATCAGTGGAACATGAATAGAAATGATTATTCTGAGCTATGGGTTTTAAAACGAAAACATAATAGTGTAAATGTAAAACATAACTTAGTGAGTTATGGGTTTAAATACAAAAACGCGCTAGTGTAAACGTAAAACGTAAATAGTGAGTTATTGGTTTTAAAACGAAAATGCACTGGTGTAAATGTAAACGTAAC
>JAHKKF010476255.1:0-10085 GCA_019740295.1 Labeo calbasu
ATGCAGGCCAACTGCTATAGCTGCTTTACATCTGTCATAGGCATCACAACGGTGTCATTGCCTCCTCAGTCCACAGTCACCCTGGGCTCCAATTTACCGGTCATCCCCATATAAGTCCAGAGGTTTCTGTCATGGCCACCTGATCCCAGAAGTGCCAGTTAGTGCCACATCCACATAACAGAAGTTCCTGTTACAGCTGCCAAAGAGGGTCCTGTAATGGGCACCATGGTCTCCAAGCTCCTTACCATGTTAGCTCGGTCCCAGAGCTTTCTGCCTCAGAGATTCCTGCTACAGAATGCAGAAGAAATGCATTCTTCCATAAACAAGTGATTAAAAATGAGTTTCAAAATGTTCAGTTAATATAAAAAAACATATATATATATAAAAAAACAGGGATCATACACATTAAAAGTGCACTTTAAAGTGTCTACTTCAAAAAAAGAAAAATTTTATTTTTGACAAATTTGGTTTATAAATGACACACGACATGCAGTCTTATACAGGTAAGTATTCTAGAAAAAGTTATATACTGGGAATTGTTTACAGTTATTTATGAAATATTATTATATATGACAGATTACAAATTGTAATCAAACGTTAATTTTTAGATAAGAAAACAGTTGATTGCATATAAATAAAAATCTCCAACAATCTGTCAGACGTAGCCACAGGGATGTGATGAGTCAGGAATAAACACTAGAAAAAGAAAACAATCACAATCAACATTTAGTGTAAAGCACACTTAATCGTGTGCATACATCTCATGAGAAAACCAGGCTTAAGACATAACGGTTGCAGTGAAGTTTACATACTCCTTGCAAAATCTGTAAAATGTTAATTATTTGACCAAAATAAGAGGGATCATACAAAATGCTTGTTATTGTTTATTTAGTACAGACCTGGGCAAGATATTTGATGTTTACATATAGTCCACAAGAGAAAATAGTTGAATTTTTACTATATGTCAACATTTGACTTTTTTACTAATGAATTTAAAATTTAAAAAAAAAAAAAAGAAGGAAATAGAAGGAGAGCTTCACTTCGTCTTCTGAGCTATAAATGAGCAACTTATGAGCAATAAAGTTGTTCTCTGGGAAGACACATCAGAGGTTTAATTTACACAAGAAGCACCAGAATTACCACTTTGATAATATGTAAAGGTAGACTGTAAATCCCAAAAAGCAAGTGTGGTTTTGCAAAGATCTCTGTTTCAAATTCTAGTAAGTTACAGAGGTAGCATTTTAAACCATCACGTGTGTTTCTGATGCGAAGGCCATTCTATAAGATAAGATACCTTGTTTTGGCCAAATTTAAAGACAGAATCACACACATCCTTCACAGAGAAGATAATCCCATAATGCACTGTGATAAGCTCAGTGAAATACAAGTACTTGAACTGAAAATAGATTTACTTCAGTCAAAGTGTAGAAGGATGATTCAAAGAAATAGGATGCACCTGAGCTAAATCTTAAATGTCATAAGAAAGGGTTTGAATACTTATGCCACGTGATTATTTGAGTTTTGTATAAAACTGCAAAGTTATCACAAATCTGTTTTCTGCTTCGCCATTAAAGAATATGGAGTGTAGACTGATGTGATAATTATAAATCATTTATGTAAATATAATTAGAAATGGAAACAATTTAACATAATAGCTATAACGTAGCCCTACATCTTAAAAAAAATAATAATAATATTACCTAATATTGATTAAGCTGAGGTCAAAAATATGAATAAAAACTTTCTATCACATACTGTCTTTTTACAAAATAAGAATTAAGTATGTTTTAAATTATTTATATGTATCAGCTTTAATGCTCTTATCAAAAATGCACATAATATTTTGCAGGAGCAAAACAAAAATCTGCACCTCAAAATTAGTAAGAAACAAGCATTGGATTTCATTCAGCAAATATGATGTTATCCATGTGTGTTATATATTTTTATGCTTATTATCTGCTGTTAGTTTACCAACATTTACTAATGAACAAACTCAAGAGAAATTAATTGCACATTGACTGTCCCATGGGCTTTGCTGTTTGGATGATACTCAGAATTGCTGCTTAATGCATTTCACTTACTCATGCAGACTTACAAAGCAACTACAAAGGGCAAGTTTGGAACAGAACTCAGGTGTCTAAAAAGAAAAGATTGTACACTCTAGTATGAACTCTAACCTGGTGAAGCGCGCCAGTGTCCCAAGCCCCATAAATCCCGTTAGGTCGTACAAGCAGATCAGGACGTACGACTGCCAAAACTGAGTACCAGTGACACTGCGGCACCTGTTGCAATCAGATTTGAAGCTGTGTAGCTCTCGCGTTCCTGTAGGTGTCCCCTGAGCCCTGAGGAAGAGAGGGCAGTGGAAATGATTTACAATTTTATTTACTCATGGTCATGGATTCCTAAACAAAAACTAAATCTTGCCAAACGTACCTCATTGCACCCTCGGGACCTCAAGATTGGCAATTAGAAACAGTAGACACATATCTAGAGCAAGTCGGCCATCAGGATAATTTAACACATAAGCTGTCACAAAGATAGTATAAACCACAAGTTCCAAAAACAATTTTTAAGAGTTAAGTACTCACTCTTGTAGATGATCATGGAGTGGGTGAACAGGAAGTAAAACACACTGCTGCTGAGAGATACAGTGATGAGAGCTGCTGTCACTTGAGGCTGAAAAAGTATTCTTATGAATACATGAATAGGCCACTATGGTAAATTTAATTATTAAATAATTATTATGGATCTTAACTGAGTTAACAAACAGGATGCAAAAAATGCATTTTTTAAATTTGAATGTAGGGAAGAATAAATATTAATTGAAATGAAAAGAAATTCATATTACTGTAATATGAAAAAAAAAAAAAACCCATAAGAATCCACATATGTTCAGTGGGGATGTAATAAAAGAAATATGCCGCAAAATTGCTTAAAATGCATGAAATAACACATGTTTTTTGTATTTAATAGAGTTTCATATTGAAATAACGTTCCGGTTTTCCATACAGCACAGGAACGTCGACAGGCGAATAACGCTATTAAACCCCATAAATAACAGTGAAATATTGTAAACCAGTAAATAAATATTAAAAACGTAAAAATTTCAGTATAATATGATTGAAATAAATACAGTATCTATGGCAACGACGTGGGCTACCTACCTGTCGGTTCCTCTTCTATGCTTCAACCAGTCGATGGTCTCCAGCGCGCTCTCGTGAACAGGACCGACGTCCTGGTTATGCAAATATAACACAAAATACATTAAAATTATTTTATACAGAATACCAGTATTTCAAATATGACAAGAAACCAAAGTCGTGTAGTACATTTTTAAAAGTTTGCTTGGTAACAGTAAAAGTTTTTTTTCCTCCTCTTTCTAGTTTGTACTCTTTAGTTTTATTAATGTTTCACTGCATAAAAAAGACATGTTGTGGTTCTTTAAAGATATAATATTCCAGCAAGTCTTCTTAATCAGTTACCAAAGAAGAATGTGAAAATGATTCGGTAAAATACAATTTAAAATTAAAATTAATTTTGGAGATAAATGACCCAAGGTTTAATAAAAAGGGATTTATACGGGAAATTAGCACTACGGCTTTAAATCTCGAGAAGAAGCTTTTATTTTGACGTCAAGTAGGACCCGGAAGTGGAAGGTGCAAACAGCTACACATCGTGTAAGGTAATAACAGCGATTTCAACATTAAATGTTAGGTTTGTCACTTAAAAAGTAAAGTATTAAACTCGCACTTTATTTATGGTTAATTAAATGCTAAGTGGCTATTTTTTAATGCTCTAATTCATTTCAGACAGATGAACGTCAGATGATTTGACAGAAGTGTAGCCGGCGGAAGTGGGTTTGGGTCAGTATTAGACTTGTTAATGTTGAGGCACCTGCATGTTACAGTCATCAGGACATTCACGGGAATCTCATGGGATGTCGCGCTCACATTTATAGAACAAGAGTGATATTAGATTAGGTGAGTTCAGTATGACCACATTAAACAGTATGTTGTGTTGTTATTCATGTTAGTTTGACTGCATGACACTCTTTCCGGGCTGCTCTTTGTCCTCAGGGCAAAGCAGCAGTTACACAGCAACTCTGTTCGTGTTTTGTTTTAGTATTTGACGCTTTCAGAACATACACGTAGAACCGCTGCGCGATATGTTTCGCTTTCTATGATCCATATAAATAATTCGCACTGTCACAGTCAACAATGTGTACAAAATGGGTATTTCAGTCATTCTTTAAAACGAATATAGCGTTTCAGTGATGTCACTAAACATTGCAGGATTAGATTGCTATGAACTGCATCATATTTTGTCATAAAGTGCGACATGCTATAGAGCAAAACAGGCACTATTTTTGGAATCAGCCTCCCAAAATTATTATGAAAACAAGAATCTCATTTTATTGGTTTTGTGAATCCTTATAATCAAAATGGCTTAGTTTAGTAACAGTAATGAGTGTTTTCTCATTGAATCACGCTGAGATTCTCATTTCTTCATATTGATCTTGGTTGCCACCTATTAATCCAGATCCTCAATGGCTGATAAGGGAAACAGGAAGTTTTCTCCACGCTACAGGAGACAGAAGGAAGCAGATGAAGCTGAGAGCTGGAGGAGCCCGTTGGGACGGGACGGTGTGAACCATGAACGCAGTTACAGTCCTAAAACAAAGCGGGGTCACGGTCGAACCTATGAAGGTGACGGGAACAGAAGAGCCAAAGCCTCGCTGTCGTGCAGCTCCCCTGAGGGACGATCGTTCGGACAGAGTCCTTCACACAAGGACCGAATCCAGAGAGGTTCACCCGCTGACCGGAGGAACTGGAGAGAACGACAGCGAGATGGACAGAAACACGACAAGCTCGGTAAAACACAAGAGAAACATGTCACCTAATGAAATGGTGAGACTAAAAACGTAGCTAATATCTGTCTACATCTTGTGCGTCTATCAGACAGCATGCAGAACTGGAGGGAGAAGAGCAGGATTGTCTCAATTGAAAGCTGCCTCACTAGACGGGACGTTTTACAGCAGTGCTTGGAAGCAGAAGGCAGTGATTGTGACCTTAAAGAGGTTTGTAAGATGTAGACTGACCGATTACAGGAACGGTTCATCCAAAAATGAAAACTGGCTGAAAATTTACTCACCCTCAAGACATTCAAGATGTAGATGAGATTGTTTCTTCATCAGGTTTGGAGAAATGTAGCATTGCATCACTTGCTCACGAATGAATCCTCAGCAGTGAATGGGCGCCGTCAGAATGAAAGTCCAAACAGCTGATTAGAAACATTAATCCACACCACTCCAGTCCATCAATTAACATCTTGAGACGAGAAAAGCTTTGTGTTTGTAAGAAACAAATCTGGCATTAAAGCATTTATAACGCTTCCTCCAGTGAAAAAGATGGCTGAATCAGGGGAGAAATATGCACAAATCAAGCACTGCTTACAAGCAAAAACAGTTCTACACAATATGTGTCTGGATTTTAATATGAAAGGACAACAGCAGATTGACTTCCACTGGTGGAAGCGTTATTATGGATTATGTACTAGTGTTTTAGCCAGAAGCAATGGTTCGAAGCTAAAACGTCTTAATGATGGATTTTTTTCTTACAAGCATGCAAATTTTCACTTCACAAGATGTTAATTGCTGGACTGGAGTGGAGTGGTGTGGACTACTTGTGAATTATTGTGATGTTTGTATCAGCTGTTTGGACTCTCATTCTGACGGCACCCATTCACTGCGAAGGATGCATTTAATGCAAAAGTCTTTTGTACGCTGATCATATTTTTTTCACATGGTCTGATTTTGTTTCTTTTTATGTGTTTTTATTAGTCGAGCATCAGTCTGAAGTTCAGGTGTGATAAATGTAAGGTGTACTGTGAAGACATGTCACCAGCACTCAATCACATCAGAGAAAGAGCCCACAGGAAGAAAGCCAAGGTAAGGAAGCATGACAATGATGATCTACCGGCTCAAACTGCTGTTCTCGTCATTTATGTTTGAAATGTGTCTGCTCTTTACAGGAGCTGCAGAAGATGACGTTGCTGTTGAACATCCCTCCCCCTGAGAAAACCCAGTGTCATTCGATCAGCTCTGCTCTGGAAAGTGTGGTCGCTGAGTTCGGTTTAAACGATCAGGATTTGAAACAACGCCAAGATATTCGCGCTCTCGTTGAGAAAGTCCTTCAGCCTGTCCTTCCAGGTGTGTAACAGTGCAGCTGTAAATTGAAAGCTCACTGAAATAAGGATGTTCATTTTGGTTATTTTTCCTAACCGACAGCCGACACTCGTTAACCGATTATTAGCTGACAAGATTATTTTAAATTAGAATTTAATTGTTTTAGAAAGGACAAGTGTCTGTGCCCGTTAAAAATTCCAACAATTGTTTTCCAGGGGTTAATTTTGCATGCGAGCAAAAAGAACATGAGGATTCACATGGAAACATCACATCACGCACATGCAGCGATTCTGCAAACGGAAAAATATAATAAAGCTAGGCTATATATAATGAATGAATAGGCTTATACAATAAATATTTTTTAACAAAACAAAAGAAAAAAATTGTGCAACAAGTAGCTAGTATGCAGAGTCCTGGTTCATTTTTGTGCTGCGTGAAAGTAAGACGGCTGAAAGCGGCATCCTGTTTTTCTTTATTTTACAAAAGCGCAGAGATTTGTTTTTATTGTGAATGTACACAAATAAAAGCAAACCGTTTACAGTTTCAATTATCTGTATGACTAGGAGTCGTTGTTTCCTCTGTTAGAAGGAAAAAAAATCAAGTGTTTGCACCGGTGCCGCACATGCACACACAGTTAAGCATTGCTAACTTGACAGTGCAACCTTTCCGTTATCATAATAAAATGCAGTCAGCCAAACATATGGAAATATCACACTGCTTAATCATTATCGCCGTACTGCCATGATATTATGCCAAACAATTTGTTTTATGTGGATATTGGAATGCGAGTGAAATACAAATAGGGTGACCACCTGGCAATAGGGCTGTTGCAGGACATAGATGTGATTTTGCAGGACAATGTGGGACACGTGATACTGATACATTTTCTACTGCCATGTTATACTCATTACATCTGTCTTCCTGGGCATGCACATGCAAGCGATTAAAAAGCACTTTTTTAATAAGAGTAAAGCGTATCTAACTTTTGATGCGCCCTGCTTTACAATAATGTGCTCTAGACATTTGTCATTAAAATAACGGCATAGAAACCGCCTCAAATTAACTATTAAAATAAGACGAAAGTCGCGTCTGAGAAAGCAGCATCGATTTTTTTTATTTTTATTTTTTTTTAAATGGTTAAAATGAATGGAGAATATTGTGTTTTTTCCGTGTGCGCTCGACCATTTGCTAGATCACTTGATGAGGTCCGCAAATCCTTTTTGCGCAGAAACTATGCCGCAAAAAGAATGAATAAAAGCTATTTTTAAAAAGGCAAAAGAAAGCAAGGATGTTTTCTTATTGATCGTTAAAAACCAACAGACTGATGAAAATGTGGGACATTTTCTCAATATCTCGAGCATTGGGTGAAAATGCTGTGCGGTACAACGCAAAGCGGGACGGGGGTCACCCTAAGTACAAAACCTGGTTTACATAATAAATAATATTTTGGCATTCAAATACATCTCGAATATGGAAACATATTGGCTTTGTGTCATATGAGAGACCCAACGTTAGTTTCAATTTCGCTTTAGCCTAAATTAATTCATTTTGGCTTGTTGTTTATATAGCCTAGCTTCTTATATTTTTCATTCTTGTTCTTTTCTGAATACTGGTAAATTGAAGGGTTTTTTGTGGAGTGAGGGGAACTAAAATAGCCTAGCCTATATGTTTATAGTGTTTGTAAACATTTCGCGTTGGCATCAGGTCTATTTCTGAATTAAATAATAAAATGCGAGTTAACGATATAGGTCTATGTGTTTTATCTTTTTTTTTTTTCTCTCTCTCTTATTAATCAGTATTAATCAGTCAAAATTCTTTCTGTCGGTTAGTGGTTAACTGGTTTAAATGAGTACCCCTACATCGAATCCTTTTTTCAATACTTTTTTTAATGCATTTGTATTCACGTTTCCCCTGCAGATTGCCAGTTCAGGTTATACGGATCTTCCTGCACTAAGTTTGGATTCAAAGACTCTGATGTAAACATTGATGTAAAGTTTCCATCCCATGTGAGTAAAAAGTGCTTCTTCAGAAATCTTCTTACAGCTTAACTTTTAATCTTATTTTGGCTTCAGGGTTTGATGTAAGTAAATCATTTTAAATGGCTCATTTTTATTTTATTTTTGCTTCCTTATTTTAAACTACATTCGTAACTAAGTTTTATACACCTAGCATAAAGTGAGCTTTACTCTTTTTAGTCATTATGTGCATTACAAAGCAATATACGAATTAGTAAGTCTATGCCTCACAGAAGGTAATATACTAATGGCTTAAACTCCTCATACACGGCTTATTATCACTGACTTTTGGACAGTGTCACAGTTTGCTTTTTTTAAACTTTGACAGCAAATGCATGAAACCTGGCATATGCATTTGAGAGCCTTTCATTAGATTCCTTTCACAAACGCCAAATGTTGCACAATTTTCAAGCGTTAATTTGAATTTGCATGATTATAACGGTCAATAAGTGTTTTGTGATTAAGAAAAAAAAATAATCTCTCATCAGTTCCAGCATCCTGATGTTCTGCTCATGGCTCAAGAGCATCTCTCTAAAAGTGGTAAGTTGAATAGGTAAAAAGCAGTGAAAGCAATGAACAATTGTAAAGTGAAGTTAAAGCTGCATGCAGCATTGAAAGGACCCTCGCACCTCGCCACCCAGTGACTTTAGGAAAACGGTGAACAAATGCATTTTTAAAGTGATAAATATAGGAGGAATACGTCAGTCATTTATATGTGCCAAACTTCCTGCTGCCAGCTGATGGCGCTATAACTGCAACAGGGTGTTGGCATGTAGATGTCTTCAGGCCAGCACTTTTATCAATCATATAAAGTTTGGTGCAGACTAAACATGGTATGTTTGAGTTAGTGCAAAACATGACACATCCTGTTGCAGGTGGTGCTATAATTTTAATGGAATATTGGCCTTCAGATGTGTTCAGGCCAGGACTCTTGTTGAATGCGTGAAGTTTGGGGCAGATCGGACATTGTACGGCTGAGTTGCAACAACTATATTTTCCATGGCGAAACACTGAAATTTGTCAGGCCGCCACGGACACGCCCTTTAACAAAAACTCAGGATCTTCTCAGTTTAACATTGCAAAGACCTTTAGATTAGACTGACCACATATAATGTTAATGTCATTAAATCTCTAGGCGAAGTTTGTTAGAACGTATAACATGCTACTTCCTGTTACCAGCAGATGGTGCTATGACTATAACAGAATATGGGCATGTGGATCTCTTCAGGACAGGACTCTTATCGAACGTCAATTTTGGTGCAGATCGACGTTGTATGCCTGAATTATAACAACTTTCTGTTTCATGGCGAAACGTCAAAGTTTGCTTCAACGAAAACTCAAGATATTTGCAATTTAATGTCTTAAAAGGAGAAGTCCACTTCCAGACCAACAATTCACAGATAATGTACTCACCCCCTTCATCCAAGATGTTCATGTCTTTCTTTCTTCAGTCGTAAAGAAATTATGATTTTTGAGGAAAACATTTCAGGATTTTTCTCCATATAATGGACTGATATGGTGCCCCGAGTTTGAACTTCCAAAATGCAGTTTAAATGCGGCTTCAAATGATCCCAAATGCGGCTGTAAACGAACCTAGTTGAGGAAGAAGGGTCTTATCTAGCGAAATGATCGGTTATTTTCATAAAAATAATACAATTTATATACTTTTTAATGTCAAATGCTCGTCTTGTCTTACTCTGCCTGAACTTTTTTCCGATTCATGACAGTTAGGGTATGTCGAAAAAATCCCATCTCATGTTCTCCCTCAACTTCAAAATCGTCCTATGTCGCTGTTTTACCATTTTTGTTAAGAGTGTTTGATCTTCTTTGCATGTTCACTTTGCAAAGACTGGGTCGGTACTTCTGCAGCGATGTAGGATGATTTT
>JAHKKF010476256.1:0-11312 GCA_019740295.1 Labeo calbasu
AAAAAAAAAAGACTGGAGTTTGCCAAAACTTAAGTGACAAAACCACAATCCTCCTGGGAGAACGTACTGTGGACAGATGAGACAAAAGTAGAGCTTTTTGGTAAAGGACATCATGGAACTGTTTACAGAAAAAGAAATGAGGCCTTCAAAGAAAAGAACACAGTCCCTACAGTCAAACATGGTGGAGGTTCAAAGATGTTTTGGGGTTGCTTTGCTGCTTCTGGCACTGGATGCCTTGACTGTGTGAACGTTACCGTGAAAGCTGATGATTACCAAAGAATTTTGAGGCGCAACGTAGTGGCCAGTGTCAAAAAGCTGTCTCCACCAGAGGTCATGGGTCTTCCAGCAGGAGAATGACCTGAAAACACTTCAAAAAGCACTCAGAAATGGTTACAAACAAAGCGCTGGACAGTTCTGAAATAGCCAGCAATGAGTCCAGATCTGAATCCCATAGAACACCTGTGGAGAGATCTCAAAACAGCAGCTGGGAGAAGGCATCCTTCAAATCTGAATGACCTAGATCAGTTTGCAAAAGAAGAGTGGGCCAAAATTCCAGTAGAGAGGTGTAAAAAACTCATTCATGGTTACAGGTAACGATTGATTTCAGTTATTTTTTCCAAAGGGGGTGCTACCAAATATTAAGTTAAGGGTGCCAATAATTTTGTCCAGTCCATTTTTTGGGTTCTGTGTGGAATTGTATCAGATTTGACTTTTCTTCTCTGTTTTTTTTGTGTTGTTCCAATGCAAACAGAGAGAAGGGTTGCACTTTTTGACAGAATTGCAAGGGTGCCGATATTTTTGGCTACGACTGTATATAGACAGATAGATAGATAGATTTACAACTTCTAAAAATGATGTTATATTTATAAGGACATGCACTTTTAGAGTAAAATAGTTAGAATTAATTCCTTTTATTTTGCAGGGAAAAGTGCAAAAAATTCCTGCATTACTCATATTCAGACACTTTAATCTAAATAGATTTATAGTGCATTCAAGACATTTTACAGGAATTTTTGTTCTTTGGGAATGAAGTCCATGACCTTGGCTTTGCCAGCACCATGCTCTGCCAGAAGCATTTTTATTTATTTTTTATAACTTCTAGCAACCACAGCTATTTTTACAGTGCACAGTGCAAGCAAATGCATGTCTTGTTTCCTCTGCTAAACTCTCATAATAGCACTATCCGGGTTGCTTCATGTTACAAAGCACTTCATATTAAAAAATTATTGCTTCAAGTCTCTATCACAATGGATTTTTACAAAAATTAAAAACAAAAAGAGTCAGAGAAATTATTGTATGCGTGTTTGTGTTGCCCTTTGATCATGTGTTTGTTTGAGTTTTTGTCTTCCCGTTTTTGTTATCACAAAGCATTAGATTAGCATAAACAAGAACATTGGACATCATCCCTTGATACTGCCTTGATAAATAAGGATATCCGGGAAGCCCCAAATTTACTTGGCAAGATAGCAAGGATGGGTCTATTCAATCTGTGTATAAAAAAATTATATATAAATGGGATTCTGATGGGATTTTTATTAGAAAGTAGATATGTACAGTATATCATGTGCAGGATGATGATGCTGAAGGGAAATAAATAGAAACATAAGTAGCAACATTTGCTAATTTAGTTTGATAAGAGTTGAAAAGAGATTCATCTGAAATACTATGACTTACATACAGACATATGAATGTTTGCATATTTAATTGCCTTTATTTTAAGATATGTCATAATATAAACACTAAAAATGAAAAATTGAATGATTTCCCTTAATTAGCCTATAGGGTTTAATAAAAAGCAAAGATGTCTGAAATGTACATTTAACTCAAGGAGATACTGAATATTATTATTATTACAAGTATTACATTTAAAAATAATTTAGTAACAACATGCCACTCTGGGTCTTTTGTGCCAAGGCAAATTTTACCTTTTTAATTTTTTTAAATAAAACAATTTTTACTCCACAAATCTAAAAACATATAAACATACGAAAGCCTAAATTAAGTGACTTTTTTTTTCAGAATCAAAAGTTTAGATCTCACAGTTTTGACTTTATAACATGCAATTGTGAGTTATTAAGCCAGAATTGTGAAATATATATCAAAAGTGTTAAAATGAGATTTTGTGCCATCTATGATCAAGGGGGGAAAAAAGTGAAAATAGCAATTGCTTTACGTTCCAGATATAGCTTCTTCCTTACTCCCTTTCATGTCAGTCCAATCTTGTGCAATTTTCTTTCTTTCACAGAACACTGAAATTTTGAGAAACGCTCACTTGCAAGTTTAGACGACGTGAGTGTGAGTCTTTTGAAGACCTACCACAGTTTCATTGAAGATACAATCTGATATCCTGAAGCACTGCCATAAAATTGGATCCCAAAAACAGTCTTCTGCTGAACTTGTTATAGAAGTATATAAACATTAGCAAAGTAGTAGACCTACAATTAAGATAAAGCAATTTGGTGATCACCCTGTGCTTTTTTTTACAGTTCTGTTCCTTGTCATCTGTTTCTTCTTAAAAATTGAACTCTTTCTGTTTCTCCTTTCAACTGTTTCTCTTTAATTCGAAGTATACTGAGCTACTGGTGCTACCTGTTGCTATTTTTACCACAACACTGCTCGGAAGATATTGATACGATGAGCACAAGTACTGAAAAAGCTTACAGGTGGTGATGTATATAAGTGTAGACTAACCAAATGCTGTACCATCGATTTTCCCCACAAAGAGTCTAAATACCCCTTGATATCAAGTGAAATCCGCACAGAGAAACTCCTCCAGTGGTTGCGGTGTCATGACAAGTGTCAGCATGTTTACATCCTGTCAGGATGGCATCTAGAGTTTATTGTCTCTGCCGTTTGTAAGCTCTTTCAGTAGCTGTGGTCGACTAAGAGCCTCAAAGGCATCAGGCCTGAAGTGGAGAGAACAAAAGCGTGGGTCTTTAAGAAGTTTTATGCATCCACAGGCATCTTCCCATTCGTTTCTCTTATTCTTATCACTAGGAAAGCAGTGAAGACTTACATCCTTCTCTTGTTGCCCTTCAACTAAAAATTACAACCAAAAGGCGCACAATGTGGCATCATTTCAGTATTTTATTTTCTGAGTACGGTAAAAATAGCAACAGGTAGCGCCAATAGCTCACCGAGTGCAACCATTTTACGTCATCGAAATAATGGCGCCCCCATAGTCCAAAATATGTTTCTGAATCTGACACACTCAGTTCAGTTCATGGATATTTCACCTAACAAGCTGATGATCTGAATCAGGTGCGTTAAATGAGAGAGACATACAAAATGTGCAGAGCAGTGGGCCCTGAGGACTGGAGTTGAGAACCACTGTTTTAAGCCATACAAGTCTTAATACCCAGGGTTCCCTTTAACATGGAATAACTAAAGTCAGTTGATATCAATAAATAAATAGTTATTATAAAAAATATGTATTTGATCATAAGAAGAGTTTGCTTCCAAAATGCGATAAACGCCTTTTTTTTTTTACAAAATTGAGTTCCTGCCAAAATCAGTATCATATCTGGTATTGAAATTTTTTACGCAAAATGTGATATCCGCCGTATTATTCTGTCATGTTTTCTCCCTGTTTTTCCAAACCGCGACAAACGCGTCTCCCTTCTCTGCAAAAATGCAATACATCCGCTCAGCCAATCACAGCGCACCATTTCACACATCGTAAACAGTACAATGAGACTGATTTAATACAACAGTTAAATAAACAAGAAGTTAACACTGTCTGACTATAACATTATTGCCTGATTTTTTGCTCTGTTACAATGTATACAGTACAATGTGTGAAATGTGTGTAAACAGCTTTGAATACACACCGCATCCTAGTTTTCAATGTTGAGGACATGACGTGACATGACATGACGTGTAGCCAAGAAATTTGTGGTCTGCATTTAACCCATCCAACTGCACACACACAGTAGTGAGTAGTGAACAAACACACACACACACATCCCATGAACACACACCCAGTGTGCTGCACCCAGGGAGCAGTTGGGGGCTCGGTGCTCTTGCTCAAGGGACTCACCTCATTCGTGGTATTGAGGGTGGAGAGAGCACTGGTTATTCAGTCCCCCCACCTTCAATCTCTGCTGGACCTGGGACTCAAACCCGCAACTTTTCGATTACAAGCCTGACTCCCTAACCATTAGGCCACGGCATAGCTGATGAATTCTCATAAACAAAGTGTAGAGAGAGTGTAAATAAGAGATTAACTTTGTGGGATCGTGATGAACTAAGATGAGTGACAGCTTTTAATGATTTTTAAAGGAGTTTGTAAATGAGACTGATTTAATACAACGGTTAAATAAACAAGAAGTTAATATTAAGTGACTAACATTGTCTGACTATAACATTATTGCCTGCTTTTTGCTCTACTGAGCTACTGAACATCTCTATTCAAACACAGCGCTGTTTCCTTTATGAATGAACGTGCATTTTTAAACGGATCTAGTGAGTTAATGAATCAATTACCCATTCATAATGACAGTCATGCTTTATTCCTGAATGATTCAGCCGTTCGAAGGAATCAAATGAATGATATGATTCAGAAATTAAAACCGCCACCTACTGGCAGTTTTAGTTTAATTTTTAATGTAACTTCTTTTTAGTTATTTAAATCATTTAATATTTTTATATTCAAAATTTTATACTTAAAACATTAATCTCAACATGAATTTATGAATTTGATTGCATGTATGCCACCTCTGAGCCTCATTAAACATGAAAATACACCTACAATCCACTTTTGTGTTCTTCTGTGCCACTTTTGTAGCACAAATTAATTTTGTTAATATTGATTTCATTTGATTGGTAACTTATTCTTATTCTGTTGCTTACAAAGGTATTACAAAGGTAAAAACAAAATCCCCCTCTAATTCACTTTAAGGAGTCAAATATCACCTCGTAATGGGAAGGCTATTTTTTTTTATCAGATTTAGGAGCACAAGTGCTCCTAAAAAGAAAAGTAAGCATAGAGCCCTGATAGTTTTATTGCATGTCTGGATTTAAACGTTTAATGTTATTATAATCTAAAGATGCTATGTGAATGTTTGAAACATAAAATACTGGTTTTCATCTAGCCACTATCTTGGTAAAGAAAACACATTTTTACTGAAATTAATCCAAATGGATTTATAGCGTTTGGAACCAAACTTTTCATATTATATATTATTTCAAACGGATGGCTTGTATCAGAAATTCAAGTAAAGGTAGTCTGAATATAGAATTTCAGGGTCACTAGTCCTTTGCCTTTGGCCTTGTTCTTTTCCCCCAAAGGGCATTTAGAGTCATAGAGGAAGACAAGGGTCAGTGCATTTAAAAAACAGCTGCTGATTCTATGTAATTACATGAATTAGCATGAATTGATATGACCTTTCATTTGGGTCAAAGAACAAGTTGGCCTTCGGATAATGTTAGAACCTAATATACATCATGCTTGTATTAAGTATGTAAGGCCAGGCTTTTTGGAGTTGTTTTGGCATATTTTCCATTTTTGCATCATGCAGAAGGGCTGTGTTGCTAAAAATGGCTAGTCTGGAGATCTGTGAAGTATTTTATTGCCATGCATTTCGGGTTGAGTTGTTTTTGTTCCATTTTGTTTCTGCAGCACAACATGGAATTTTAAAATCATATCAATATTTTCTTACACTAATGTGAGGCAGCAGATGGGTGTCGAGAACAGATGTCCTAGTAAACATTCCCCGGTTGAAATAATTTGCAGCTCAACTGTCTCAATATTAGCATTTTTAAAGGCTTTTAACACCCTAGTGAACACCAGCATGTATACAAGGAAAGCTTAAAGGGATATTTCGCCCAAAAATTTTAATTCTGTCATTAATTACTCACCCTCATGTTGTTCCAAACCCGTAAGAGCTTCATTCATTTTCAAAACCCAAATTTTGGATTTTTGTTGAAATCCAAGAACTTTCTGTTTCTGTTTTAGTCAGAAACAGTCACGACAGTCTTCGAAGCGTGGTCACAAGAGTACCCTGATGATATCTTTAATTTCTGAGTCCTTACTCAGAAAGCTTTGGATTTCATCAAAAATATCTTATTTTGTGTTCCGAAGATGAACGAAGGTCGTACAATTTGGGACGTCATGAGGGTGAGTAATTAATGACAGAATTTTCATTTTTGGGTGAACTATCCCTTTAAAAAGCTTTAAAAAAGTAAAAAATATTCCAATCTAGGAAACATAAAACACAAATATCTCCATCTATGTATTACATGTCATGAGAAAATGAGAATTTTATAAACATATTGCGCTCTAGAAAGTTCAAACAGAGTTTGAAACAACACCTTAACTAGGCTTAACATGAAAAAGATGGTTTAAAGGGATAATTCACCCAAAAATTGTTCACATTTACTCGCCCTCACGTTGTTCCAAACTTTTATGAGTTTCTTTTTTCTGTTTAATGCAAAAGATGATATTTTAAAGAATGTTGATAACCAACGAGTTGCTGGTAGCCATTGACTTCCATAGGAATTGTTTCCATATTATGGAAATCAGTGGCTACCGTCAACTGTTTGGTTACCAACATTCTTAAAATATTTTCTTTTGTGTTTAATTCATACAGGTTTGGAACAATTTGAGGGTGAGTAAATAATGACAGAATTTTAATTTTCACATGAATCATCCTTTAACGTTTGTATGGAAGCCCGTTTCCACCACTGAATAAAAAATTTAAAAAAGGTTATTGTGACCTTTTTTTCTCAGAATTGCGTGATACAAATTCGCAATTGTGACTTTTTTCTCAGAATTATCAGATATTAACTCGAAATTGCGAGTTATAAAGTCAGAATTGTGAGATATAAACCTGCAATTTTTTTGGAGAAGTAAAAACAGGATTGCATGATATAAACTTACAATTGCACAACAAAGTCATAATTGTGAGATAAAAAGTTGCAGTTGTGAGTTATAGTCAGAACTGCGAATATATCTCGCAACTCTAAAAAATAGTCACAGTTGCGTGATATAAACTCGCAGTTGTGAGAAAAAAGTGGCAATTGCAAGTTATACAATCAGAATTGCGACTTTATATCTTGCAGCTCTGAGAAATAACGTCACAATTGCGAGAAGAAAGTCATTGTGAGATAAAAAGATGCAACCGCGTCTTTTTTTACTGCATAAAATCAGAATTGCGACTTTATATCTCGCAACTCTGAGATATAAAGTCGCAACTGCATGATATAAACTCGCAATTGCGAGAACAAATTCATGATTGTGAGATACAAAAAAGCAATTATTTATTGCAACTGAGTTTATCCCGCAATTCTGACTTAATAACTCTTAATTGTGAGTTTATCTCTCACAATTCTGAGAAAAAAGTCAGAATTACAAGTTTATATGATGCAATTCTAAGAAAAATTCTTTCTCAGAATTGCAAGATGTAAACTCACAATAAAAAAAAAAAAGCAGAACTGCAAATTTATATCTCTCAATTCTCACTTCTGACTATATCTCACAATTTTGACTTTATAACTTGCAATTTTGACAATTCTGAGAAAAAGGTCAGAATTGCGAGACTGTAAACTTGCGATTGCGAGAAAAAAAAGTCAGAATTGTGAGATAAAAAGCCGCAATTACCTTTTTAATTTCTTTATTCCGTGGTGGAAACTGATTTCCAAACATTGCATATGAAATCAGGGAATAAAAAGGCCGGAAGGCTGTTTTCAGTAACTTTGTCTTTCATTGCTCTAATTTATCATTCATACAAATAGCATGTCACTTTTGTTTACACTGTGTGTGAAAATCGTTTATCACTATTTGCACTTGTGCAAACAAGATGCTATTGTTGCTATTACACTTATCTACTGTGTCTCCCACAGTATTCATACCTAGTCTAAACATCCTGTTTAGCCTATATGTTTATGAAGAATACCACATCTTTAGATTTTTTAAGTGCACTGCACCTTTAAATGATGTTTAGGTGTACAAAGCTGGTTAAAAAAAAAAAGTACAAAGCTGTCGGTGGTGTAAGGTACAAAAGCTCCAAGGAACATCTTTGTACCTTATTTACCCCCATTAGTACCTAAAGTCTGTTCAACAATTACACTTATCTCGCTGAAATGTTTCCCACGTTCAGTTGCTCACTGGGAAACAGTATTAATCAGTAGCATTTCCACTAACACTGCTGTCTTGCTGTCCCTTCAACCCTGATAAGATGTGTGTGTGTTTGTCCATGAGAATGTGTGTGTGTGTATGTGTGGGTGTGAGTTGTCGGGGAAGGGTGAGAGAGACTCTGTATATGTTGGACGTGACCCAAAAACACATGTTAGCGGTCAGCAGCATCTGTCACCACCTCAATCTCCGGTGGGTTAATGGAGCTGCCCTTTTACGTAACAGCCGACCATGATCTGCACAGCCTTCAAAGTGCACTAAACAGCTCTGAACAAGATTGATCTTATTTTAAATGAAAGCAAAGTGACTGACTGGAAAAGTTGCTTCTAAAATAATTATCTTTTTTATCAGAAATGCATAAAAGATTTGAAGCTGTTTAGGTGATTCTGAACAACTAACATTTGGGAAAGCTAATATTATAAAACAAAATCCTTTAGCGGTTACACAAATGAACATTAAACACTCATTAAAAGTGTCATAGCTCAGTGAATAATGAAAGAGAAGTGTTGTTTCTCTGACGTAATTTAAAGTGAGTTGCAAATAAATATACAAGTCTTGAATGCCACAATACATTTCTTTCGTTTTTAAAAACTTACGTAATGTCAGATTTTGTGTGGTTGTACTATGAGCTGATTGACATGAAGGGTGTCTGTATCTAAATAAGGTTTCTTTCATATACAAGCCTCATGAAAATTCAAAGAATATTTCTAGTTCTTATAATTATGAGTTTGTCATTTGAGCACAATGGGTGTCTTACACAGATATGGTTTTTCTATGTGATCCAAACCAGGGAAGTCAAAGAACACAGTTGTGAATAAAGGGCAGAATGTGTTCTTGAATTCTAATTCTGTAATTTTTAAAAAAAAATAAGTGCTGGGAAAAAGAGCTTTCACTGCTCTACAGATAAAATGTTGTTTTGGTTTAGACCCGTCCTGCCACTGCAGTCCTCTTTATTTGTGTTTCTGTTCTGCCATGCAGTTTATGCTATGAGAAACATGTGTTTGGGTGCCAATATCACCTGGTTTGGTGGCTTAAAGTGAAAGTTCAGCCAAAAATGAAAATTTGCAGTTAATTTACTCACCCACAGGCCACCCAAGATGTAGTAGGTGATTTTTTTCTTCAGTAGAAGAGTGAAGAAGATTTTTAGCTGAAACCTTGGTCCTAGGTGATTCATAAAATGCAAGTCAGCAGCTGCATGTTTTTGGGAATTAAAAAAATAAGGATATATACCCCCGGTTTCGCAGACAAGGCTTAAAGGAACACTCCACTTTTTTTGAAAATAGGCTCATTTTCCAACTCCCCTAGAGTTAAACAGTTGAGTTTTACCGTTTTTGAATCCATTCAGTCGATCTCCTGGTCTGGCGGTAGCACTTTTATTTAGCATAGCTTAGCATGGATCATTGAATCTGATTAGACCGTTAGCATCTCGCTCAAAAATGACCAAAGAGTTTCAATATTTTTCCTATTTAAAACTTGACTCTTCATCGTGTACAAAAATGGACGAAAAATGAAAAGTTGCGATTTTCTATGTTAATATGGCTATGAACTATACTCTCATTCCTGCGTAATAATCAAGAAACTTTGTTGCTGTACCATGGCTGCAGCAGGCTCAATGATATTACGCAGCCGTCAACTCTGCATCTACACAAACTTAGTGCCGGTCACTTTCAGGCGCTACGTAAAATCATTGCGCCTGCTGCACCCATGGTACGGCAGCAAAGTTCCTTGATTATTACGCCGAAATGAGAGTATAGTTCCTAGCCATATCAGCCTAGAAAACACAATTTTTAATTTTCCGTCAGTCTTAGTACATGATGTAACTACAGAAGAGTCAAGTTTTAAATAGGAAAAATATCGTAATTATATATGATAATTTTTTTGAACGAGATGCCTAATCAGATTCAATGATCTATGCTAAGCTGTGCTAAAAGTGTTACCGCCAGACCCGGAGATCGGCTGAATGGATTCGAAAACGGTAAAACTCAAAAAAAGTAGAGTGTTCCTTTAAGCCTAGACTAAAATGTAAATCTAAGCTGTTTCAACTGACAGAAACTTGCACTGACTGATCTTAAATATATCAGTGCCTTTGTTTTGTCTCAAGATGCACACCAGTAATGAAAAATTTTGAATTTGATATGATACTAACATATCACAACACTACTACAGAACCGACACTAGGAAAAAAAACATAGAACAACAGGAAAAGTAACTGAATAACAGATGATTCAAATGGAGATCATAGTTATTTTATCTATTAAAACAAAGCATTTTAATCCCTCTTTAAAAACAAAAATAATAATAGAATAATAATAATCACATGCCAGTGCCACTACACAGGATTATGGTGAACAACTACCGAGCCTACAGGTATGTAGAGATCTTTGCTATGTTGGTAAGTTAGCTTAAAGGATAAGGCCAAATCTTTTTTAAAGATTTTATTTCACAACAACAATTTATATCATGACATAGACATTTTTTGTTATTTTATCTTTGTTATTAATAATAAGAACCTAGATGCAAGTAACAAACTAAAGAACGACTACAATAAAACAGACACAAATGAAATAAAGAGGGCCCTATGAAATGTTTTATTTTTTTCCTAAATTACATAAAAAAAATTTATCAAAAAACATGTCTAATTAATTGAAATCATGAAACTTGCAGAATTTAACAGCAATTTATTAATTTATTAAAACAAAAAATACATGTTTTTAAGGCCCAATGAAATACGTTTTATTATTTTTCTCAAATTCAGTTTTGTTTGTGAATCTCTGTTTTCCATTTTTTTTCTGGATTCTATTTTAATTGTTTCATTACATTTTAATAATCAAAAGCATGTCTAATGAATTTATAGAAGATAATTAGATTTGATAACAAATTAATTTATTATAGGTTATTTTTTTCTTTTTTTCAGAAATAATGTGTTATGTGTGTATTTACAATTTTCTGGTAAACATTTTTTCTGGGAAATATTCCTTAAACATTGTTTTAATAATATTTTTATTAGTAGTAGTAGTACTATCTTTACATTCAGTAATATATTAATACATATCTGACTGTCAAGTTAAACCAAACTTTTATTTTGACGAGTTGCTGTGAAGACCTTTAGGGTCTTCATTATATGACGATAGTTTCCGCAAAGAAATGGTAAAATGCTCATGAAGTGACTCTCAGAGCA
>JAHKKF010476260.1:689-27876 GCA_019740295.1 Labeo calbasu
CCTTATCCCATCCCATCCCACCCCCTTCCCACAGATGTCCGGCAGGCAGCGGCGCTCTGCGGCCGGAGGAAATTATGTGGCGTAGCGTTTGGTCCACTGTTTGGCTATCCTGTCGTGCTCTGGTCTGTTGGTTGTGTACTGCGTGGCGATGCTTCCTACCAGAGGATCAGCTGCAAAAGACGACATATGATTTGTCAGGTTGAAAAAAAAACAATCATCAGCTATGTTTCAAAACCTTGCTTACCTTGCTTATCTTACCTAACTTACCTTGCTTTCTAGAGTCTACATAGGTACCATTTTAAAAACCTAAGTACACTGTATATGTGGTTATGAATAATCAGGCTGCATGTGTACTGCGCTCATTATAATGTTTGTGTCACAAACACTGTATGCATACCTTAGCATATGCGTAAAAATGAAGCACACTTGGGCTAAAAAGGAACCTCACATGACTGAACTTAACTGAGTTGAAACGCTCTTCACAGATATACAGCCCAATATATACTTCAGTTTACAAGTACGTGCTTCATCGGTTTCACTTTTTATTCCATTAACTTTAATTCAGCTTGTGTGACTTTTGCTGCATTATGCAGTTCAAGTATGACCTGTGAATTTGTATCACATCAAGTCACGACCAATAAAAGATCCATCATGATGTAACCTCTTAGATGAATAAGAACTCAAACTTTAAATTCAGCCGGATTATACCGTTGCACTAAAATGGAGTAGTATGTTTTAGCATTTTTCATGTACATGTTGAATTTGAGTTTTTAAAAAAATATACTTTGGAGTGTGACATCATAATACAGTGCCTTGCGAAATATATATATATTTTTTTCACGTTTTATGTTGCTGTCTTATGTCAAACTGCTTTCCACATGAATCTACACTCCACACACCATAATGGCAGAGCAAAAACAGAAATGTCACAACTTCATAAATTTATTAAAAATAAAAAAAAATGAATAAAGTACATTGCATAAATATTCATACCATTCATACCAGTACTTAGCTGAAGCACTTTACAGCCTCAAGTCTTTTTTGGTATGACGCGACAAGCTTTGCTCGTCTTCATTTGCCAATAATCTGTCATTCTTCACCTCTTCACCTCTCAAGCTCTGTCAGGTTGGATGGGGGTAGACGCACATTTTCAGGTTTCTCCAGAAATATTTGGAAGGGGTATGAATACATTTGCAAGGCACTGTACAACAGCTGCTGTACATGCAGCTCCATAGAAATCTAGTCTAGTGTGACACAGCTTGAGACAGAACAGCAAACTACTGGAGATGGCAAGAACACCAGACAGCCACATCATGTGAGGGGGTTTAAAGAAACTCACATCTCTAGTCTGAACCAGCAAAAAGACATTTTAATCAATACAACTTAAAAAGAGAAAGAGCGGCACTGGAAATAATTAAACTGTCTAGTGTGCATGTGTCAATTCCCTTATGGGGCAACCGATCAAATCTGTACTTTAAGGCTTTGTTCAGCTGTATTCTAAGTATACTTTGTGCTTGTCTGCCACACAGACAAGCACCTCAGCTAACACTCATTAGCACTGTTTTCAAGTTAACACAATATGCAATAATAATAATCACAAAAACACAAAAAATACATATATACTGGGTGAATATCCATATTTAGAACACTGGATTTGTAAGCAAACCTTCTCAGCACTGAATGAAAGGTTCTGTATTTTCCATGTATTTTATCATGTAACCATGCTGTGACTTACATAATGTGATTACAGTCAAGCACGCGAAATATGCAAAGCACGCAAAATTTTGATTTGTGCCGAACCAGAGAGGTACGTGAGGCCAAGTTTATTTATATAGCTGACAGTGCATTTCCCACATACCGGTACTATCAGTTTCACTTTAAATAAATTGGTTTAGGCTTGCTGTTTTTTATGTTGTTTATAATGAATGATAGGACAATCTGTTTGTTTTATTCTAATATTTTTAATTCCTCTTCTCTTTGGAATACTGTTTATATTTAAAGCATGTGTTGTGGAATTTATAAACATTTTATTTACTAGTATTATTTCTGAATATAGTAAAAATATGACTTTTTAGACCGATGTCACTTAAGGCTGGAATACCCTAAATGATCTTTGACCTGACAGGGCTCAAAAAAGGTTAGGAGCACCAAATAAAATTTAGGAGCACCCAATGAATATTAAGGAGCACCACAACCGCCAACTGAGAGGAACGGCCAGCAACATCCTGATGATGCGTCACCAGTCGAACCTGATCCTGAATTCTTTACCACACACTTCTTTTTAGTAATGCACTGATCTTGACTCTTCATGGCCGATTCTGAATGCTGATGCTTTACAAACAAATGGGCTATTTTAATAATTATTTATCACCTTAAGAAAGGGACAAGAAAGAATGAAAATATGAGTACATAAAAAAGATGTTTATTTTCTCTATTACAGGTCAAACTCTTTGTAGCCATTTAAATTAGAGGCAACCACTGCATTTTTAAACTTAATCCACACAAAGATGCTGCATGCATGAGCCGTTTCTGGTTTAAATTAGATTATAATTTCTATATCTGAAGCAAAAACAGAATGGTCTGACAGACTTTAGCTTTGTGAAATTATGCTACATAAAACACTTGGGCCAAACCACAAATGAAAGATAACTTACTCCAGTAATCAGGCGCTGTTTGACGGGCTTTTTGTTTATTTATTATTTATTATTATTATTTTTTTTTGAGTGTGCACGCTTCAAATGTAAGCGTATGTCAGAACAGCACGCAAATAAAATGTTTAAGTGGCAAGGTTTAAAGCACATGCAAATAACGTACTTGTGATTGCAAATAAGTGCAGTGTTTAGTGAGTGCCGCTGAGTAAACATTTGGTGTGAATGTATGTCGCGTGAGATGGAGGCGCCAGAACTGCAACTGATAGAATGTGCGCTGTAGCACGATAGGCTTACTTTATTTCTTCAATAATAGCATATCGTAGGGATATTTTAATTGTCAACAATCAAAAACGTTCATATCGCACACCCATAATTGCAATGCAGTGCAAATCCGGAACAGAGACTGGTTGAAAGAAAATGTTTGGAGGAAAAACCGTCTGGTGCCGAGTTCCAATGGAGAGCAATGCGAGTGATTGACGGCTAACATCTAAAATCCGCATTAAAGCTAAGAATGTAAAGATAAAGTTTAATTGGATATGTAAGCTAATGTTGGATAGAACGGCTCACTGTATCAACTCAGAGCAGTCATATACTATACAGTACTTAGCGAATGTTTTGTAAACAAATGAAAACAAGTCACACCACAACAATTACTCTTACAAATGCTCCCAAATATATCTTGAGGTTGCGCAGAATAAATTGAGAGCATATGCCAAAACGGCCCAAATTTTGAGCCCTGCCTGATTTACAGTCTAGACAAGCTGACACTAGTTGGCCAAAGTCAAAGCCAGTCTGCAGATTTGTAGTGTAGTGCATGACTTCACAGACTCCAAATTTTTTAACAGATGAAGACTCCATTTATCAAACATGTTTGATATTTGGGCTGATTTTAGAACACACTGTTTTGATTCGTCACGTCTCCTAGCAACAAGGCGCATGTTTCTGCTTTTGTTAGCTCAGACATGAGATGAACAGAAAGACGTGTGCGCAGTTTCATACATGAGCATTATGTGGCTGTATCGATGCCCACACCTGTAACTGCTCTGCTCTAGTCTTGGTCAAACAGGTGGAGCTCCAACATACTGACAAACACTGGAGCTTCAGCCCACGACCGGCTAATAAGCGCTAACAGCTCTATCAACCAACACTTCTCTCAAGATGAGCTGGACGAGTGTCTTACCAGGGTTACAATCTGTGAGGAGAGAGCAGATGGACAGCAGCACTTTGGAGATGGTGAGCGCCGGGCTCCAGTTGTCCTTCAGGATGTCCAGACAGATCACACCCTGACTGTTGATGTTGCAGTGGTAGATTCTCGTGCGAAACGTCACCTGACACACCAGAACAGCACAAGTGTCATTAAAAAAAAAAAAAAAAAAAAATATATATATATATATATATATAATCTTAAGAAGAAGCCCTTGTGTCCATAAACACAGAGACGCTGAGGTAGTCTTTGTACTGGAAGTAGTTAATTACGGTTATTCTGTCTTGTTTACTGACAAACCTTACTTATCTAAGTTTGCACAACCCCTCACTTTCTTCTTTACAGCCCTGTTTCTTGTATGTCACGGACAGAAGCTCTATTATCTATTTCACAATGTCAAACAAACACTGACGATAACTCAGGTGAACACTGAAAAGCCTCAGCTCAACTAATTAAAATAGTTTTTTTTTTTTTTTTAATTTTTGAATTCAATAATTTGGTTGACCCATTTTATAATCAAAGCAATCTATAATCTTAAAGTCTAGGAGTCACAACCTAATTTTGAGAGTGAGTCACTCCAGTATAGAAAAACAGAGCCAGTGTTTTAACCACATAATCATAATGAGTCTGTTCTGGAATACCTAACAGTTGCGCAAGACAACAAGATACTGAATGTGTGGTGCAGGTATGCGTTTATATGCACTTGACAGAAGCGTCCAAGGCTCACATCTGATATGTAATGTATTGATATAACTAGGGCTGTGACGGTCCCAATGACAACCGCGGCACCGCGCTCGTCGATTGCCACCCGCGGTGCTGCATGTGAGGTCACATAATCTATAACAAGCATAAAATTGTGTTTCTGCAACAATTATTCTGCCGTGGCACAAGTTCCTTCGCAGGTGCTGGACGAGATCCACGTTCATACGCACACAATAAGGCTAAATTTTACAAAGCTCCAGGGTAATTACTATGAATGTGGCGGAGGGAAATAAGGACATACTTGAATGAATTATTATTAAACTAGTGTTTTCTGAGCCAGTATTGCAAAGATGACGATCCTGATTCGCCATCTGCTCACTGGATGTGCCTTTAGAGAGAAATGCATCTCTACGGATTTTATAATGAAAGTTTTTGTTTTCGATTTAAATTTTTTTTAGTTTTAAAGTAGTAAAGTAATAATTTAAAGCTTTCTATAGATACTTTTATCTGTAAGGCAAGTATTCGTTGAGTTGTGCAGTGCTCCTGTTCAACCCCGAGACATCAGAAAGCGCATCTTGTTTGTTTTCTTTATTTTTACAAAAGCACAACATTTTGTTAATATTATGAGTGCATGCAAAAAACAAATTGCACTTTTTACAGTTCCGGATGATGTATTACGCTTGCCTTTATGAGCAAAGATTACAGCGTATTTAAAGATTTTTGCAAGTGATTGCACTGGCGCCTCCATGTCCTGCAAAGCGCATTTAGCTTCCACTCTCCAACAAACGATTGCATGCGCATAAAAATAACGTTGTGATATGCTTGAAGATTTTATTTTAGGCAAGTCGTGATGATTTGAGAAGGCAAATTGATCAAACATAGGCTGTGATCAACTCACTGCCTGCCTCTGGCCGCTTGGTCGTTATGTTAAACTCTTAATTTCGTTACTGCAAAAATCTTAATTTAACAAACAAAAATGTTCTAAATTAACTTTATAAAGAAACGAAAAGAAATATAACCACGTCCCTATTGAAAACAAAATTGAGCTATTTTAATGGATGCAACAGTGTAATGGGAAAGAGAGAGAAAAGACTCGGGCTCTAGTCGGACTCGGGACGGTAATTTTAATGAACCGTCGGACAAGGGTCGGGCGAGGTTGTTACGAATTTATGCGACAAATGTTTGTTTAATATTTACCGTTCTTATTTTGGCTACTTTCTTATTTAACTGTATAATTTCTTTGATATTTACTTTAGTATTATGTAGGCTGAAATAAACCGCACGTTTATATTTCAAAATTATATATCAACACCGCGCCACCGACGGTAGTTGGTCCATTACTACCGCTGTGGAAAAAAAACTGCCACCGTCACAGCCCTAGATATAACTAGGAATACCAGTATCAGCCCTATACTGAAATTATGTGTTGTGAAATTAAGTGAATGATAACATATGACAGAGCAAAAACAAATTAGACCAACTATTAGGCATTCATATTCTTTTGATTTCTCTACCCAAGATTTTTAAAAATGACAAAAGCAATGAAAATACAGGTTTCAATAATCGATCAATCAATAATGTATAAGTATTGTGCTGGCATAAAAAAGCGGTATTATAATTAATAAAATTTAAAATACTTGTCTATATGAATAAATAGTACTGTAATTTATATCTGTGATCAAAGCTGAATTTTCAGCATCATTACTCCAGTGTCGCATGATCCTTCAGAAATCAATCCAATTTGCTGATTTGCTGCTCAAGAAACATTTCTGATTATTATCAATGTTAAAAACAGTTGTGCTGCTTCATTTTTTTGTGAAAAACCAATACATTTTCTGAATTTTTAAATGAAAAGGTTAAAAGAACAGCATTTATATATCTAACATTATAAATGTCTTTACTGCAGGGTCCCATTTTCCATTTCAAAATTCTATACTTTTCCAGACTCAAATTTCCAAACCTCTCAGTAGATTTTCAGACCATATTTCACATAAATGCCTCATAGAGCATTATTTATAGCTTAATATTTGGTATATAGTACAGTCAATTGTAAATATTTTTATTTTATTACAAAAATACTTAAAAATACATCAAATTCCATACTTTTCCAAACCCTATAGGAAACCTGTTACTGCCACTTTTGATCAATTTAATGTCTATTGCTTAATCAAAGTAAACTGTGAAACTGTGACTGTGTAATAGCAAGCTCTGACCTTGGGTGGTTTGAAGGGATAGTCTGGTGTGAAAGCGATGTCCAGGAAGAACACTCCTCCCTCATACACTGAACCTGGAGGACCCAGGATAGTGGACCTCCACTCGTAGATGTTGTCTCCTTTAGGACCCGCACTGAGAACAAAAGCAGAGAGGGTCATTTACTCAGAACAGCACCACAAAAGTGATTTACATCAGCAGAATTTTGAGCAGAGGACTAGAAATCAGAACAGTGTGTGCAATAAAATTCTTTTTAACCTGATATGACCTTGTAACTTGAAGAGGCGTAGCTAATCTCACTGATAATAAATTATTTAATCAAAGGGTATGAAAAGGCTTTCTGTTCTGAAGAACAGTTAACCCTTAAAGACCTAGAACATTTTCGGGGCACCTGAAAGGCCTGCACTTTGCTTTGAAGTCCCAATTTTCCTTTTGTCTTCTCTAAGAATGAATGAACTTCCAAAATTGTAAGAAAATCGCAAGCAACAATTGGAGGTTTTTTACGGTGTACTCAAACAAAAACTCCTGAAGTTTGGATTTTTTTCTGTAGAAAGTTGTATTTGGGTGTTTTACACTTCCAAATAAAATTGTCTACATATCACATTCCCCAAGCAAGTTGTAGCTATTTATTACAATATTGTTATAAGCAATTTTCAGTGAAAAACAGGTATATTTCATTTACTGACAATATAAACGTGTTCATAAATGTTTAGGAAGTAAAGTAAATGGAAACAATGTTACACCATAACAAAACAAAACAAAAAAAAACAAAACAAAAAAAAAAAAGCGAGTTGTTTTTTTGGTTTGTTATTTTCAGAGAAATATCATTTTCAATCGGTGTAACAAATATACAAACAGTGCAAATGATTCACAAACTACACACAACATGAGAGAAACATATACAGAGTGCAACAGAAAAAAATAATGTAAATGATCTTTATAAAACTATATAAGAATAATTTACATAATATAACAGCCAAATGGATCGATCCGCTGGCTGTATTCAGTGTTTTACCGGGACAGCGCATAGCCACATGAAAACAAATTCCAGTGCGTTATCTGATATGTACCACTGTTTCATCCTTGTTTTTGGTTTGTTTTATGTCAAAGTGCTCTGTTCTTCTGTGCTTTTTCAGAGAGTGCTGTCATGCAAATGTGTTTCATGCATGCACGGCATATTTTACTTTAATTTTGAGTTTGTTCAAATTTCCAAAGAAACATGCTAATTGGTGGTTCAAAAATTCAAAACCTATGTTTTGTGGTTGAATAGATGACAGTTCGAACCAATCTGGGCACGGGGGTGGGACTAAGCGTCAACAATCGTTCCTGTTTGGCTCAGAGGAACGAAATGCTTCTGACGAATCAATGCAATCAAAATGTGATGACGTAATCACGTTCACTACGGAGCCTCTGAATATTCAAATGAGACACAGGTACGGAAGAAAAGCTGAGAATCTCGGCTTTGTGGTACTTTCTAAAGCATTCAGGATGAGCGGTTCAAAAGTTATTAAATATTTTAGAACAATAGTTATTTTTAGCTGTGGGCGGCTGGGTCGGTCTTTGAGGGTTAACGGGATAAAAAGGAAACTATAAGTACAGTAGAAGTATATTTTTATTTAATGTCATTTTTTTCATGCTAAAAACTATTTTAAAAATACAAGCATAAAAAAATACAATAAAAACCAGCAAACAAACAAAGAAGTTTTTTTTACATTAACATATGATAAAAATTCTAAAACCTTTTCTGGCAAAATTATACTAAACTCTTTAAGTGAGTTCACAAACAAACATATGTTTGACAGAAAGGGGAATCTTGCAAAACATGCATTGAGTAGGGTCTTCCCCTTTAAGCAAAAATGCATGAGTCAGTCTTATATGACCTATGTGGCATCCGGTAAACACCATTTGATCAAATCTAGTTTTAAAAGAGACCGTTTAAAATTTCCGTATGGATTCCATGTAATTTATTATTTGTATTTTGTACATGTATCCCACTCTTCTTGCCACTTATTTAATAATTAATAATACTAGGTTAATACTAGATATACTAGATTAACATGACTAATAAAAGGTCTTATACTCTATCGGTCTTTTCCATCCTATAATATCATAACATCATCTTTTGTGTTAAGCTGTTACACCTCCAACCGGAAAATGTGACTAAAGGGTGGAAAAACAATGTGATCTTTCTGAAAGCCTTGAAATCACATACACAAATACACAAACACACAGAGGAAGCAACCTGCTCGATGACAAAAAAAAAAAAAAACACAGCAGTCGATAGTCAGGTGAAATTACCTATGTCCTCAAATGACTGTTACTGCTCTCTATTTTATCAGACAAGCAGTGATTGGGGGTACACATTGCAAGTAATGCAATCAGATTACTTTTTTAAAGTAACACATTACTATTTAATTTACAAGAAAATATCAGACTTTCTTTCCCAAATGAACAAGCAGAACATCAGTACATCTACATCTCTTTTCTTTTCTACAACAGTGTTGATATTGTAGTACCAGTAAACTTGCGTTCAGTAAAATATACTTGAAGCCCTTCTTGAATTCTTTCATTTTGGAGGAACACGCAGGTGGTTTATAGTTCCCAACCCTACTGATTTTTTTTTTTTATTAAATATACATATGACCCTGGACCACAAAACCAGTCATAAGGCTTAATTTTTTGAAATTCATCTGATGATCTGAAAGCGAATAAATACGTTTTCCATTGATGTATGGTTTGTTAGGACATGACAATATTTGGCTGAGATACAACCATTTGAAAATCTGGAATCTGAGGGTGCAAAAAAATAAATAAATAAATTAGAAAATCACCTTTAAAATTGACCAAATTAAGTTCTTAGCAGTGCATATTACTAATCAAAAATTAAGTTTTGATATATTTGCGGTAGGAAATTTACAAAATATCTTCATGGAACATGATCTTTACTTAATAACCTAATGATTTTTGACCCATGCAATGTATTTTTGGCTTCTGCTAAAAATATACCCATGCGACTTTTGTGGTTCAGGGTCACATATAAGGGCAGTGTACTTGTTCGCAGGAATAAAGAAATGCCTTTTTAATCCATGCCAGTAACTGGTGCGGTTTCAGACTAGAGCTGCTATATAACAGTGTGAATGTGCTTACAGTATCTCTTATAAAAGAGGCAATTAAGGACAGAACAGAGGGAACCAAGTTATTTGCTTTTAGCAACAGAAAGAGAATATTAACACAGGTGCAAAACACAGCTGAAAGACTATTTTTAAAGGTTAAATTACGGATCTGAAACTTCACAGCAGGAACTTCATTCACTGCATGTGTAAAAGTTGGCCAAACATACCTGCCCCTCTGTGTTTTCAGAGCAGCGCAAATAATCTGACCTAAATATATATCCTAAAAATAATCAGAGGCAAATTTAGGCTCAAGTTTTTCCCGTAACAAAGCTTGCCTTTTGGGCGATCGTACTTGGCAGCACAGTTTCACACAAACCCATACTGTGTCCGCGTCCGAGCACAACACCCATGAGATGAGTGGCTCAAACCGGCCCTGTCTCATTTCCACTCTGATTTATGCGTCACAACAGAAGCATCTCAACAGCTGAATACGAGCGCACACAGGAGCCACTGTCTGAACACACGCAGTGTTTGGACGTGTCAGGGGTCCGTCACACTGCTGCTACTGCCATTCAGTTCAGTAACACAGGAATCTTTTCTGCATACAGCCAGTGATAAATAACTCACAACACACATTAGACAAAGTGAGTTATTTTAGAAGAGCTGAAGTTATTTTATTAGAGACTTTATTCTCACTTCAGCGTGTAATAAAAACAACAATGCAATGGAAAACTTGAACACTTTGTCATTAATCACTTAACTAATATACAGCTAAATGGGGAGCTCCAATCTGTAAGTGAGCCTTAAATAACATTAACTGTACTATTAGCAAGTGTGCGAAGCAGTTTTGCGTGTGTTTAAGCCTGTTTACAAACCTTTTGTCCAACAAAGATATCATTTATTGACATGCTTTATCTCCAAATTAACTTCATAATCAAGCGTTTGAAATAACCTTTTGTGATCATAAATACATGAACAATATCTGCTAAGAGTCACTTCATGAGCATTTGACCGTTCCATTTTAGGAAAACTAACATTATATCTAACTAACACACAGAAATGTAATGGTAGACACGGCAACCCGTCAAAATAAAACTCAGTTTTAACTTGAAGACACTGCACCATATGTATTACTACTATTACTACTACTACTAAAATGAAACAAACATTATTTTTTAGGGTATAATCACACAACATTTCTTCCATGTTTTTTTAATAGTAAATTTCCCTTTGTTTGCCAAAAAAATAAGGTTTGCTTAATTTTTAATAATTAAAAGATAAATGAAATTAATGTTGTATGCCTTCATTTGATAACCAGAACATTTTAAATACACAGCACAGAATTTCTGAGGGTAAAAAAAAAAAAAAAACCTTTCATAAGGCTATTTTAAGAATACATGTGAATAAATTAAGCATGCATTCAAATAATTAGACATGCTAAAACACAGAATTTGATAACAATAAAACACATGGTGAGAAAAAATAAAACATTTCATTTTTGTTAAACCTTTATTAAATTGATGTAAAATTGTGTAAATTTCATGATTTTAATTAATTAGACATGCTCTTTGATTAATAAAATTTAATTTAACCATTAAAAAGAAATGAAAAAAAAAAATAAATAAACTGAATTTGGGAAAAATAAAAAATAAACTGATTTCAGAGGGCCCTAATAGTATTATAAAGGTCGATATATTTATCATTGCATTATAAATATACTTTATCCTTATAAAAATACCCAAGATTATTATTCAGCAAGGATGTTTTAAATTGGTCAAACGTAACAGTAAACACATTTATAATGTTACAAAAGATTTCCACTTCAAATAAATGCAAAAGTTCTTTCAAACTTTCAGTTCATCAAAGTATCCTATAAGCATATTAGAATGATATGAAGGATCATCTGACACTAACTGGAGTGAACATTCTTATTACAACCCCAAACATTTGAACAGTTTTAAATTGTTACAAACTATTCTAACACTTGTTTTTTTTTGTAATTATTATTAAACTTATTTTTGCTTCATGTTAAATTACTGCTGTGAAACCGTAAGATGGTTTTTACACATCATGCAGTTAATATTTATTTTGGTGCCCATATGAGCAAGTCACAGCATTCACAGCGTCTGTGTGAGCGAAGCGGTGTGATTCTGACAGCAGTAGTGTAGCTACAAGCAGAGCTTCGGCACTAAGCCTATTTTTGCTCATAACACACCAAACACTGAACAGTGCTGTTAAAATGTGCTATAATTAAATTCATCAAAACGGATTGAAAAAAAACAGTGACGTGCACATCCACTGTATTACAGTTCATAAGATGTAACTGACTGATGCTGGATAAAGCTATATTGAATTATAAAAATTTGTTGCTTTAATATCCAAGATCATTTTGTTATAAACCTTTACAATGTGTTCAAATAAACTACGTTTCCCATGAGCAGCTGCAGTGCGTTCTGAGAAAAGAGGGGGAGCAGGGACTGATGGTTGGCGCTCTGCGCTCACCAGACTTGTTTAAAATTAGTTGCACTATTGTTCTTTATTATCAGTTATTTCTTGTTTAGTAAAGTTCCCTAAAAAGATGGAGATAACAGCTCTCTTATTATTTTGCTCCATACTATTTCACACTGCTTATGTGTAATGTGACCCAAGCAGTCACAAGTAAAATGATGGAGACACACCATTTTATTTCATCACATTTTTGCATTACTAATCATTTGACACTCAACTGAGAACCGAACATCCCACCACATGACAATCATACAAAGAACAGCTCTGCCTAATACAGTGTTAGAGAGAATCACTTCACAAGTCTGTCAGATACTCCAGCAGTGAGATCAGAAAACAACTTTTTAACTTCAGGGCCTAAATTCAGTTCACAAGTAACACAGAGTTATTAACATTCCTCAGTGTCTTCAGATAACACGGCTGTTCTCTTTAATGAAGTTTAAAGAGAAAACCCCTGAGCGCAGCAGCTCTCAAACGGGTTCTGTTTGTCCTGCAAAAATTTCTGACATCATCTATAAACACACACACACACACTCGCATAATACTTTGTGTGACAACACCAAAGGTCACAGGAACCTCTGAAGTGTTTACAATGCTTCCGTCGCCTTGAGACACAACACACATTTATGTGAGAAGGCCAGCAGTCTGATGTCTGAGCAGAAAAAAAAAAAAAAAAACAACTGAGGAAGAATATATTGACTCTTGCTAAGGTAAACACCATTTAATTACTCCTCAAATCACGTGGTTTGCTTAGAAGAGGTGTGATATTGCTTTTCTATACCATTGGATTTATGGATTTCACTCAGTGGACCAAAAAAAGAGACTCATCTGGCAGACATTTGAAAGCCGGATGTATTTTGCATCAAATAAACAGGAATATCTAAGCACAGTGCGACTTTTTTTGATAAGAGATCTGAATGCAGACAACATGTAGAAGGGGTAAACACTATGTTCACTACTTACATCATAATAAGGCTGGTTGAAGAAAAAAAAAAAAAAAAACAAAACAAAAAAAGAAAACGATGAAGTTTAGGAACTTTAGTGATCCTTTAGGGTCTGTTCACACCCAGACGAATTTTGGTGAGAAGATTCAGGACAATTAATATTATATTTTAAATGAACAATTCACAATTGCCAATGCACTTGTTCAGACTGACACCGACAATCTCCTGCTGTTCATGTTTTCCATTAGGTGTGTTCGCAGCGCTGCGCAGCTCGATCAAATTCTGATTAGAAATTTTGTCCGACCCGAGAAAGGCACCGACGCCTCGTGACTGTCACGTGTGCCATCAAAGTACCGCGACAGCGATTCGAGAGCAGACTCAGCCGGCGCAGTTTCTTTAGAGCGGCTGCAGAAGCTCTGATGACCACATGGCTGTTTCACAATTGGCCAGATTCACCACATGACAACGATCACATGTGTTTTGGGTTTATTCTAAACATCCTCAAGTCCGATAATGCTGACAAATCTGTGTTTTTAGAACAATAAAATTGTTTTTACTGTAGTGGCAATGTTATATTGAGTCAGATTTATCATAAGACAATGATAAAAGCATAAATAACCCCACTTTATTAGTATTTAAACAGTATATGTTTATGTTGATCATTATTCTTGTTCAGATGGCGCTGTATTAAGCAGTATATGAAACGTGTTTCTGTTGCTCATGAAAACGCTTTTGAAAAGTATGTGTATTTGACAAATATTGCATTTAATTCACTTCATCTGTGATAGTGCATGCAAACACTGCAAGAGCATCACTAACGAGAGCAGAAAGTGTCCGACTTGACGCCTCCGTTTTCAACTCCGCCCACAACTGCTCTCGGCTACTCTTGCTGATCGCCGTCTGTAGCCGTAGATGAAGTCGAACACACCTATTCCCTTTTCCATTGCACTGCAAATAATGTTGGCCAGCCAATAAGATTCACAATTTTGGTCACATGCCTAGAGTCACTACTGTTGCATAAAACTATGCATACAGAAATCTGCACGGCTGACTGAAAATATGTAAATACTGTTGTTTTCCTTTCTTGTCTGTGACAAGTGAGTGTCAAAAACAGAAAGTTGCTTAGCATTTTGTATACTGACACAACTAGAGTATTACTGAGAGAATTTGCTTTCTTTATTGAGCCAGTCTGCTGAAAATCAAGGCCGAATTAGAATGCATTTGTGCTGGAGCAAACGGGTCTTTACTTGAGCACCCAAAACATCCTAGCAAGAGCTGAACAACCAAACAAACTTACTAGAATTTTGCCCATCAGGCAAGTATCAATTCATTCAAGATCTGCTGCAGCATTTAGATGACTGCAAGTGGACTACATCCTGGGCCTTGTTGAAGACTTAAAATATGAAAGCGTAACACAAGGCTTAGTTGCATAGCATGTGTTTGGCTTTAGCAAACACTGCTAATAAATCAAGATAAGACAGAACAAAGCCACGAGGGGGGTGGGGGGGGAGGGGGGGTTGAAATGGCAGGGGAAGAGATGCGACTCTTACGCCTCAAGATAAAAGAGCAAGTCAGAAAACGCAGCTAATAAATGCAGACACATGAGAGAACGAAAGAGCTGAAGTGTATAAACAGATGCTAAAGATGACGAGTGGTTTTAAAGACGAGGTGTGTCAGCTGTGCAATTCTGAGTCAGGTAAAATTACCCTCAGATACAGTCAGGAAATACACACTTTACACTATCCATACTGGAACACTACGGACGTACAGACATGAACCTGAACAAGCCTCCCATCTATAATCACCCATTTGAGTTTATTAGATCAGTGAGGTCAGAGGTTAAAATTCAAAGCTCCGGATGACACACGCATCAAAATACTTCACACTAAATGACAGCGTGAAAGACTTCCTCACAATGACACTGATCAATAACCATACGCAACATCAGGACGGTTTACCACAATTTTCACATACACGTCAACCTCAAACGAAAACATTTCAAACAACAGACAAACGACTCAAAAGTGATCAGATTCATCTGTGACTCAAAGGGTTTTCTTTATAGCATCTTTCTAACCATGGAAATAATGAAAAGTAGTTGTTTACGGTGTCTTAGATACTTCTACAGCTGAAACAGGAAAATGGATTGTCTGATTGTAAAAAGACAACTAGGAAACTATTTTTTTAACAGGCAAACAGTATTTTAATTATATATTTTTAGATTGTGAGCTGGACAGGTAAACATCTGAACCATCTTCCTATCTGGACAAGCATTAATAAAAACTATAGCAGTTGATTTTACAGCCGCACAAGCCTCTGTGAAACACTGCTGTGTTCCAGTACAGTATTACTGATAAATTCTTGTCTGACAATGGAGGTAATTGAATGCTGACCTGAGAATCACTGTCATTTATAATGTTTTTGCAGTCTTGTTCTGTGTGTGTTTCTGCCAGCTTACTAGAATCAGAACTAGCAATATCAGATTCACGAATAAACCACACTTGTGATCCAGTGTGGTCAAACGGGTTTGCAAAAAGGTTCATGAATCAGTTTGATTCATTTGGACAGTTCACTCACAATCATTTGCCATGCTTCCCCACACTGAAATAGTAACAGCATACTTTACAGAGTTGAAAACAAAATATTTTTAGATATTTACTTACAGTTCATCGTAGGAAACATAAGCAAATGTCTTTCATTGTTTTACACCAATGAATCAGCCCTAATGTGTGTGCTCATTGGGAACAACTCTGTACTCCAAGTACAGACAATTTACATCCATACTAGTATAAAAAAAAAAAAAATTAAAAAAGGTATCGAAATATTGGGACACTTTTTGTAACGAGGCCTGTGCTCCAGTACTGACGAGAACACTAGAAAAATCCCACTGCGCTACCCAAACCATCAACGCTACAACATGCAGCAGCATTTCCTCTAGACAATACTGCCAACATCATATTGATATCATCATACAACAGAGGTTTATGGTTCAACAGAGGATCATGACTTTATTTAGTATTTCATTTCTAATATCTAATTAGAACCCACAAAGGCACACAAACATATTAAATCTTGCAGTTCTGGTGTTCAGGGGTTAATCAGGAGCTTCATTCTCACACACCACAGCTCTTACGGTGACTTATACAACACGATTTCTTGATATTCTAATTTTAGACAAATAAAGAGTTATAAAGCTTACTCCTTACTGATGAGATGGCAACTGCTGGGAAAAGTTAACCTGAACATGACACTGCTGTCCCGCAGCATCAGCGGCACTTTGACCTCTGCGAAATCTACTGCATAAATGCACTGCGACACACAACTGATGCCAACCACAGAAATTAGAGAGCTGGAGTAAAATCTGCCACAGACCTGAGTTAAAGTGCTGTCACATTTAACACTGCTCTGCGAAATTTCATGAGTCATTTCAGTAGGCATCCATGCAATCTCTTCAAGCAAAGGTGAAAAGGTTCGCACAAATTCGCTGTCTTCACTAACAAAAAAGATGCTTTGTTTTAAAGTGACATCTGTGTGAAATGTGTTTCGTACGTAGCTACACTACTGACCTTTTGCCTGCAAATCGCACCTTACTTTCGCTAATGTGACAGTTTTCGCTAAGTGACCTTTTTTGCTGAAGGCAGCAGATCCCACATGCAGTTTGTTGCTTTGTGGTTCTTTAACCAAGGATGATCCAAACACTGATACTCACTGATGAAACCAGAGAATATCAAGAGAACCAAAGCATTTCCTCACCTGCAGTTTGGTGGCGGATCCAACATGATGTCAGCCAGCTCTTTCTGAATCCTGAAAGAAGACACATAATCGAATGATTCCCATGAATATTCTGACATACAAATCTAGATAAAGTATTGCAGAAACCAAGTAACGTCTAAAAACCTGGCAACGTGGGTGCATTTGAATACCTATGATGACCAGTCTAGAATAGCAGCAGCACTAATTTATTCTAGAAGAGCATGTTTGTAGTGTATTTGATAAAATCAGTAAAAGCTGCAAAAAAAAGAAAAAAAAAAAACACTGTCTGACAAGATAACAGTATGCCATGAAGGCATCTACAAATGCAACATCCTGTTTACTAATATGCCTTCACTTGGTCGGTTTTCGAATGCAGGATAATAGTATCATTGGCTGCCGATGACATCCCACAATCCTGCATGTGCGGTTCTGTGGTTGACGAGAGGACAAAAATAGCAGGCTAGTAACCACCAACAAAAATATAAGGCCACATAGATCCCCAATATTTAATATTCATTATGCTTCATGTTGTTCCGCACTGCATGATGCACCACTCTGTGTTGTTAGGATGACAAAATGTTTTAAAATATTTTTTTTTAGTTTGGTGCTCACCAACATCAAAATGACTGAGATGACCAATCAAATCAAAGAAGGCTTTACTGCCTACAGAAGCAGAGCTTGAATTCGAGTGTGATGCTTCAATTTTAATGATAAAACAGCGTGGGGGAAGTAGCAAAACTGTTTTACGACGGAAATGTTAAATCCAGGGATGCAAATTTGGTTAAATTTCTTAATTTCAAATAAAAAAATATAGGCTTTAAAGTGATTCATGTAACTCAATTAATGTGACAAGAAACATTGCCAGAGCTGTGGAGGGTTTTTTTTTTTTTTTTTTTTTTTAAACAAAACATTATTTGCAAGCAGAGTGTTTTCACGACTGCCCATCAGTCAGCCACATTGGCAGCACTGAACGTAAACAATGCCACCAAACTGAATTGAACTTGCAAATTTTGCTGATTATTGCTGCTGAAAATGGTGAATTATGTAATGTTTTGGGCTGTACTAATCGATAATAATTTGGAGTACTATAGACTGCCAAAAGTTATAACAAATCAAGGAGAAGAGTGCAGACAACTGTCTGAGGAAACAAGGCGTTTGTGGTTGGCCAAACTCAATCAAGATTTCCAGGGCAAGAATCTTGACAACATTCTTGTTTGTTCTTATTTACGGTCAGGTGGGTGAAATAATAGGCTGATATCTTAATTAAAACTGCTCATACGTATCTTTACCACCTATTAGCTTCAGTTTGTCAAAATATCGCACCCTTTCCTGTTTACTAAGCCCTTCTATACAAGATTTAACAGCTTCCACACAATTTTTTATGGTTTAGACAGCATAAATTAGCAAAACAGCACATAACAACAGTTGTACCATGCAATCCATGCTGTTGTTTACATCTGAGAATCTACATTATGGCCACACATACAGGTAACTGACCAAACTTATTGATTTTTACAATAATTATAGCTTTTTTAGGTTGCGTTTTTTTTTCTTCATTTAAACAAAAAAGACCATTACTATCTACATCACCAAAACACTGGTTTAGCCCTTGTCTGTTGAAGCAGTTGAAGGAAGAAAATGTCTCAATTTTCTTAATTACAGCTTTCATTTCTATTTTGAAATAACCACTGCAGTCATTAAATATTTGCTTATCTTTAAGGCTCACTAAATCATTTGACACGGCGCTTCAGCGCCATTGAAAATTCTGTCTGAATCCAGTTTCGTTGTACATTCATACAAAAACTGCCGCCGGTTAAGTCGTTGACTAACTGGGAGCTGCCTTGGCTTTGGGACACGGCCCAGATCTGTCCTCACACTCACAGTGTCTCCTCACCTCTTGGCGCTGGTGGAGAGGAGTTTGGAGGTCTTGCTCATGTTGGCTTTGTTATCTCTCTTTTTCCCAGGTGTGTCTTTCTCCTGCTGCTGATGGGTGGAGGAAGATGAGGAAGAGGAGGATGAACTAGAGCTGGCACGCGAGTCCTCATCCGACATCCCGATCTGTGAGAGAGAAGCAGGCACACAAACACTCCAGTGAGAACAATGGTGTAAAACACTGCGCGAATGTATCGACGCAGACATGTAAAACTGTTTCGCTGTAACGATGCAAAGGGTGTAACAAAGTATGAATGTAACCGTGTATCGATGTATCAAGTGTACAGGCGCGGGTTTGACCTTTAACTCCAGTTTAACAACACGGCGCGATTCTGCGTGTGATCACACCGCATTTCAGCCTCTAAAACGATCAGACGTGAATCCGTCGCTTCGGGTTGATCCGCACAAATGTAACGTTGAGCCCGATCGAACCGAATCCGTCCACGCGCGATCAATGACATGAGATTAAAACCGAAGGAAGTCGAGCACAAACACGCATTGATGTCGAGTTTACTAAACTCCAACTTTACCCCGTCCCACAAACGCGGTGAATGGATATGGTAAAAACACAGTAAATGTGTCGTCAGATCTGTAGGCTCGTAGTTGTCTGCGTTCAGTCTTCATTTACTATCGATGGAGAAATGTTTCGGACCCTCACCATACAGACGAAAATAAAGGCATCCTAACGCACCGCTGACGTAAATACAATAGAAATATAAGGTATATTGTAAGGTTTGAAGGGTTGTGTACCTCTCTTTGTGTCGGTGTGTGTCCGTGGACGCGCGTGTCTCTCAGAGCGGAAGTGCTGCTGCTGCAGACACACACTCACGCACACACATACAGAGAGCGAGACGACCTTAACAAACGACGCTCAAACACGTAATATCAGCACAAAACGCTCCTTGAAGAGTTGGAGCGTTAGTGGACAGTTAACGGACACATGCGGAGCAACAGAAGTGCGACGCATTCATATGTTATTGCCAATTAACAATTATTTTATGTGATTTATGCACATCACACTCTTCCACTTTATTTAGTAGTTTTTATATTTTTAATGTTTGAATTATCTTTGCGTGTACATTTAAGCGTACATATGAAAAATTTCAAACATGTTTTTTAGGATTATTATTATTGCGTACATTAGTGTACAATAAACGAGCCTACTGTGCAAATTAAGGTCTATAAAATAGAATTAGAGCAAATAGAGTAATTTTGTGCAAAAAAAAAAAATAAATAAATAAATAAAACAGCCAGGTGAAAATAGGCCTACAATACAATAAAATACAATACAATAAAAAGGGTAACGTTTAAAGAAAAATTAAGCTAATTAATAATAGATGCAGAAAATATGTGAAAAAATAGGTGGAAAAAATATGATGAAAAACATAACTGACGTTTATGGACACAAAAGCAAAGCAGATCTCTTATGTCTTTACACACACACACACACACACACACACAATGGGGACATTACATAGACTTCTATTGTTTTTATATACAGATAGTTATACATTTTTTAAACCTAAACCTACCCCTAACCCTATCACTCACAGAAATCTTATGCATTTTTACAATTTCAAAAAAACTTTGTTTACTTCATTTTTATACCAGTTTTATGAATGAGGACGTCCCCAAAGGGAGATTTTTGGAGATTTTGTCAGGTTTTGCTCACTTTTGGGTACAAATTTGTTTTCAAAATATGGTTAAGTAGGTACACACACACTCAAAACAGACTGTTTGTGTACCATAATCTTATTACAAGCACTTAAATACAGTGGTCAGTCTCAGCTGACAAACGACTATTAAATTGAACCAAAAATATTAAAGTAACAAAATATATAAGTTACAGATGCCACATAAAGGCCACCGTACCCAGATAGCACACATACATCTGCAAGATGTCTGTTAAAGATCACCTGATCTGGAAAGCATTAAAGACATGTAATAGACGTCTATTTAACATCTGATAGGAAACCATCCATAGACGTATTGCAGATGAGCAATCACTCTAAAAATTACGTCTTCCAGATTAAAATGCAGACGTTAAATATACATCTTCGTACGTGTGCTATCAGGGTAATGTCCTGTAGTTGAACATCTGTGATGAGAGAATAAACTGTAGTTTATTCTAGTCATGTAGTTTAAATGAATACTTAGTGTCATTTATACTAATAATTTCAGGACAATATGTAAACATTTTCTAGAAAATGTTAAGTACTTAACTGACCACCTAAGGACAAGAGACAACTTGTATCTCACATATACACACAAACTCATTGACCGTCTGATGCATAACTGATGCATATGATTTGTGTGATACACACAAATACAGGATTTGCTGTAAATGCAGTTTCCAAGTGTTTTATAAATGCAATCAGTTTACGAGTTACTGTTACATAAAGAGTTACATGCACATAAACACAGTCACATGAATACGGGTCAATATCACCATAGAGTGCCTTTCAAGCCTCACATTACTCAAAAATTTTGGTCTTAATTTTTTTTCATTCTCTTTGTCATGTCATGTCATAAATAATAGACACTCAAGTACTATAAAAACATATTAGATAAGCTCCCACACATTTTTTTAGATAATTATGGGCCATTGTTTGAAGCATAAACCCTAAGATATGTCCACCCTGTCATGGACATATATATTACTGTTAAATACATTTTCATTGCAATATTAAGATGCAAATGATATTTTCTGAAAGGTATATTGTCCCTTTCCTAAACAGGGTTATTTGTTTGCTTTCAAATTTTAAATACATAAAAGATTTTGTGTAAACCATGTGTTTTTAAAGAAACTCATACAATTCGAACATCTGTGTTTTCTTATTTGAAGAAACCTGTGATATTTGAATGAAGTTTTTTGTTGGCATGTTGTTGCCCCACACTTAACTATTGAACACACTGGATTCTAGAGATATGATTAAATTATTATTTAAAATATTATTTTGAAATATCAAGATGACAGGGTGGACCAACACATGACGGGGTGGACACATAAAGCAAAACACACAAACCATGACAAAATATGACAATGAAACATTTATTCAACCTCAGAAAAATATAATAATAATAAATAATTACATTTTCAATCACACTGATAAATTCACACACAAAAATTAATTTTTACCTTCAGTTAGCATATTAGTTTACAACAAACTGTGACTAGCTAAATATTCAGTCTGGTTGTTAAAGAGAATTTGGTATATTTAAACTTACATAGTTTGAAAATACTGTATTCTAATAATATCTGGCATATTTTATGCTGACAGGGTGGACATGTTAAGCTTAGGAAAAGCAAGTAAACAAACTCATACAAAGAAAATTTGTCAGTTTAAAAGTCACCAACTTACTCACATCAGCCTTTGAAATTCCCGCCACTGAAGAGCCAAAAAATCTGTTGTCCAGATGTCACTAAAGGGAATGGTCTTTTCTTAAAGTGGCGGATTCCCCAATACGACAGGGTGGACAACCAATCATAGGACATGGACAAACTCTTATTTTTTATTAAATAAAAATTTCTTTTTTATTACCAAATGATCAGTGCACTCAAACTGAGTAATCTCTTATTTAACAAAATATTAACAGGAGAACAACATTTTTACATTTTATGATTTGACAATATTCTACTCTCATTCAAATTTAATGAGCAGTGCATTGGACATAGCAAAATAACACGCATCCTCCTACACAAAATGTATCGAAAGGGCCAAGTAATGCTTTTGTTATGAATATAAAGACTTAGACTAATATAACACCATTTCATAGTCATTTTTATGTTAGCAAATTAAAGTAGCAAATGAATTATTTATGTACAGGACACCAAAAGGCACCCTACAGTGATACTGACCCATACAGTATAAATTACACACAAACAATGAAATTAGTAGACACATTGAAGGACACATAAACACACATTAAAGTACTGATGTTGGGGTCACTTAGAAACTTTAAATGAAATAATAAATTAATGATTTTTTCACACCCATAAATTAATAAATAAATCTGTTTTTAATCTGCTTTAAGGAATACACTATCCACAGTAGAGTGCGTTTTTAAAAAAAATGTCCTCAAAACATAAGTGAGTGTTCAACACCGTATACTTGTTCATCATCCAAAAGTAAACTAAAATATTCTTAAAACTGTAACTGAAATGTATTAATATTGTCAAAACTACATAGGCCCAACATTTTGTAAATTTATTAATAAAGGCTGAATAGAAAAACGAGCTTGGCTTCTAACTCTCTCTTGAATATGAGTGATTTCATGCTCCCAGCTAATAATTCAGTACCCAAAACACAACGTAGTTTAAACAAGCCTGATTTATCCTTGCCGTCGGTGAAGCTGTAAAGCTTAAGAAAGCATTTTTCACAGTTTGCCTGGACACACGGCCTGTGCCATCAACAACAGATACGGAAGTGCTTTACTTCCCTTTTGAAAGATTATAAACATTTTGCAATAATAATTATGCGTAATTAGTTGCTTTTCATTTGCTTTTGCGTTTGTTTTTTTCCAGTCAGAACAGAGCTGCTACCATTTTTTTTTTGGTCTTTTGAGAAGTGCTTACTGAAGGCCTTAATAAACTGTGTGTCATAAGAAGATTAGAGGGTCATGATTGTGATGTAATATCGTCAGAGAAGCGCTAGTGAAAATGTGTGGTCAGGTTCCTTCCTTCTTCAGGCAGTGATGGCTGTGGCATGATCTCACCTACATCATGTTCCCCGTTTTATAGGAAACCCCCTCTTATTCCATCTCAGATATGCATAAGCACACACCCTCCTCACGCTGAGAAAGAGGAAGGTGAGCCGGTCTACTTCCTGTCTGTCTGATGTGATGCTGCGTGGTGGAAGCAGTGCAGGCTGACTGCAGCGTGAGGTCGTGTGTCATGTGGCACACAGGGAAGCGTGCAGAAAATAATCTGATCTGAGTTTTATTGATGTGGGCAGGTAGTTTGACTGCTGCTTGCTTGCAGACAATCATTATAAGTTACACTCAACTGATGCTCCATTTGCACTTAAATCAGTGAGAGATTCTTTAACTGCCATTCAGAATTGTTGTTTTGACTCTGATGGACCCTGGAAGAAGGGAAGACATCACACATCACTGATAAACAAAAACACACTGGATAATATTAGCTGTTATTGCAACATAGTTTCGAAAAGCACTGCTGTCATGTTTAATGCTTTCATGATGGACTAAAGTGTACGCAGCATCATGTTCAAACTCTGTGTTATATTACTGTCAAATAAATACAACCTAGTCTGTGGGTGCCTGGAGATGATAAAGAAATACAGATTTGGGATTGCTGTGTCTCATTTCTAAAGTTTTTTTCCTCTCTCTTTTTTCCATTAAGGTCTTCATTTACTTTCCAAGGCAGTTTGGCAGAAATGACAGTGTGTGAATAAAGATGGGCCTACGAATACAGCTTTGCATATTTGGGTCATTTTTAGGAAACGGTTCCATTTTGTGCCCAAAAAATGTCAGGATTAAATTTATCATTTGAAAATGTTACTGCCGGTAATCACATTTTCTCTCTTCAGGCTCACAGGACCAGGGCCTTCAATCTTGTTACACTATGTCTGGAACTCTTACATATAATTCATATATTATTACCACTATTAACAGTCAATATTTTTGTAGCTTGTGCCAAACTGTACAAAAGTAAAATGCAATAATTAACTTTTTAAAATTATTATTTATTTTTTTTCATGAAATTTGATCAGCCCAGTGTAAGCATAATAAAAAAAACTGACTGTAATAAAATAACAAAAATAAGTACTGTAAAAGAAGCTCACTAAATCAGGGATATTAGAACGCCAAATATTTGAATTACTAAAGAGCACAAATAAAATAAAACAAAACAAAATAAAATAACATAAAACTGCATAGAATGTTTTATTTTTGTTCTACTATAACCTGCTTAAATGTAATGGTGATGAAAGAAAAGATGCAACTGATCTTTATCTATCTGGATCTCTCAAGTAAATAAACAAATGTTCCTTATTATAAAAAGAATATTGTGTGTCTTAAGTTCAGAATGATTTTCCTGTAATGGTGAGATTACAGAATCTGTACTCATAACATACACAATCAACTGTATTTGTGGTGTGATGATTCTGTCATGAACAACATTCATAAAGCTACTCATAACAATAGTGTTGTGGTTTTGATGTCTGTCATATTGAAAGGTGGAAAAATATTAACAAGCCACAGAAGAGCATTCACAAGACTATTAGTATGGTTAGCAGTGTGGTTCATTTTCAGAAAGAAACTAGCAGCAGTGGTAATTACCAGCAAATATAAAAGAAGCTGACCAATAGTAAGAGTAGTCAAACAGTAAAAACACTTTTAGTCATTCAGTTTGCTTCTTAGAATAGGAATTACTTTTACATTTTACAATAAACTGCCTCTGGATCAGTAAACAGTGGTATTTTACACAAGAAAAGAAAAAAAAGATCATACAAAAACTGAGCCTGCTTCATGAAGCAAATCTCACAAAGAAATATCCAACTCATTTTACAACAAATTCTTAAAATAAATTTGATTTATCCACATCATTTTAATCAATAAAAGAAGTCCAGAACACTTCCAGAACAAAAATTAACAGATAATGTACTCCTTCTTGTCATCCAAGATGTTCATGTCTTACTTTCTTCATGTTTTTTTGAGATAAACATTTCAGGATTTTTCTCCATATAATGGACTGATATGGTGCCCCGAGTTTGAACGTCAAAATGCAGTTTAAATGCAGCTTCAAACGATCCCAAATGCAGAGGAAGAAGGGTCTTATCTAACGGAATGATCTAATGTTATTTTCATTAAAAAATACAATTTAAATACTTTTTAATCTCCTATGCTCATCTTCTGGGATCGTTTACAACCACATTTGGGATCATTTCAAGTCGCATTTAAACTGCATTTTGGATGTTCAAAATCGGGGCAACATAGCAGTCCATTATATGGAGAAAAATCCTGAAATGTTTCCCTCAAAAAACATAATTTTTTTACGACTCAAGAAAGAACATGAACATCTTGAATGACAAGGAGTGAGTACATTATCTGTCCATTTTTGTTCTGGAAGTGGACTTCTCCTTTAAGCACAACTATCAAATTCTCATTACACGAATGCAGTTTGCCCAATGTCGATTTGTCATCAAAATGCAAAAGTTGTTTACATTTTCAAAAAATGAGCTTTATTTTCATTGAGTTAAAAAAAATCACTCAATAAGATGACTTCATTCCATCAAGGCATAGAACCAAAAAAAAAAAAAAAAAAAAAAAAAAAATATATATATATATATATATACAGTGCCCTCCACAAATATTGGCACCCTTGGTAAATATGAGCAAAGGCAGTTGTGGAAATAAATCTGCATTGTTTATTGTTTTGATCTGTTATTTAAAAAATTAACAAAATTCTAATCTGTCATTGAGGTAAAAAGATAAAAAATATCATTATGAAATAAATGTTTTTAGTTCACATTGGCCACAATTATTGGCACCCAATTATTGCAAATTCCTTTTTCCAAGATAACAGCTCTAAATTTTCTCCTATAATCCCTGGTGAGTTTGGAGAACACCTAACAAGAGATCAGAGACCATTCCCTCATACAGAATTTCTCCAGATCCTTCAGATTCCCAGTTCCATGTTGGTGCTTCTCCTCTTCAGTTCACCGCACTAATTTTCTACAGGGTTCAGGTCAGGGAACTGGGACGACCATGGCAGAAGCTTTATTTTGTCCTCAGTGACACATTTTTTGTGTTAGTTTTGGATTATTGTCCTGATGGATTATCTAAACACGGCCCATTATAAGATTTCTAAAAGTGGCAGTCAGGTTTAGATTTTTTTTATCTCTTAGTATTTGATAGAATCCATGATGCTACGTATTTAAACAAGAAGTCCAGGATCTCTGGCAGAAAATAGGCCCAGAACATTAAGGATGCAGCACTTTATTTTAAATGTGGGCATGGGGTACTTTTTTATCCCTGTTTGCAGCAAATCCATCTTGAGTGTTTGCCAAAAAGCTCTTTTTTTTAGTTTCATCTGACCATAGAAGCCAGTTCCGTTTGAAGTTCTAGTCGTATCTGACAACTAAATATGCTGGAGTTTGTTTTTGGATGAGCGAGCAGGATTTCTCTTGAAACCCTCCTAAACAACATGTG
>JAHKKF010476262.1:0-29844 GCA_019740295.1 Labeo calbasu
AACTGGCCTTGACCAAACGCCCCCCAGGAACAGCTCAACGCCCCCCTTTCAAAAAAATTGCTTCCAGCGCCCCCCGATGCTGTCCGAACGCCCCCTGGGGGGCGGTACCGCCCCCGTTGAGAAATACTAATTTATAGGGAGTTGATGTTCTCACTCTTAAGAGCCTTTTTCAGAACAAACATTTGTCGATTATCAATATTTTTGGTTCGTTCTGCTGCATGAGATGGACTTTTGTATACATATAGTAACATTATTTGGTTGTTTTTATCATGGTTAAGCAAAGATGGGAAGTAACGAAGTACAAATACTTCGTTACTGTATTAAGTAGATTTTTCTGGTATCGGTACTTTACTTCACTATTTATTTTTCTGACTACTTTTTACTTTTACATAAATATCTGTACTTTCTACTTCTTACATTTTCAAACCAAGTTTGTTACTTTAGTTTTAATCAGCATTTGGTAGATCACCACTCGATAACAAATCCCTAATAAATCATGGATCGGTTAATCTTGACTGGCAACGCGATTCGGCTCGCGCTCGCTCCGCGTCTCCGCTAAACGATTTTTATCAGACTAGGCTAATCATTGCAAGTGACTCGAGAATGGAGTATAAATGCCCGGGTGGATCATAGAGGCAAAACTACTGACCTGTTCAGGACTTCAAGTGCAGGTCAGTTTCATCTGTAAACAGGCTGCTAAGAGTTGCTAGCAGTTCAATGCTTAACTATGTAAACAAAGACAAAACTACAGCAGTAGTACTATAAACGAAACTAAATTAAATTACTATCATCACTCAAAATACTCTATGCTAGAGGACGTCATTATTATCTACTGTAAAGTTACAGTAGTAATTTAGCAAACGAATGTTATAAAACATCGTTTTGTAATACGTTCAGAGGGAGCTGGGGCAGATAACAACACAACCGTTACGAAAATTAAAACCAAAATCCATGGTTACTATAGTTGAACCATGGTAACCACAACTGAACCATGGTTTTGCTACACTAACCATAATCTAACCATGAGATGTGTAGTAAAACTAAGGTTGTAGTTAAATTAAAACAGATTGTAATCAATCCGCCAAAAACAAAACAAAACATGGTTACTATACTTTTACTGTAATAAGCCATGGTTAATTTTGGTAAGAGAAAAATATGGCTCATGATAATACAATAACATGTCCAGTATTAGGATTTTTCTGTAAAGATACTGTCATGATGTAATCATTATTGTACTAATTTTGACATTTAGGCAATTTAGAAAATATAGTTTTCTTAAATCTATAGTATGTAAACCATTTTAAGATAAAACAACAACAGCTGGTCATAATGTGATACTTTAAATTGAACTTAAATAAAATTGTTAATACAAAATATTGAGATGATTGTTTGGCAACAAGGTGGAGACAGTTGTGCTCATAACAGTAAATGGTTGATGGGAAAAGTGACGGGTACAAGAAAATTAGTGAAAAAAGGTAAACACACACAAAGTGAGATGCAGAGAGATATCATGGAAAATGAAGAGACTAAAAATAAAAAAATGGAAGTGAAAGTACAGTTCAAGAGAGAGCCTTTCTTTTATTTTGCAAGGCCCCAGCCTAAGGTTTTAAACATTTATTTAAATGTGATGGCCATACAAAAAATAGGGTTGTCCATGGTTTCCCAGCCTGATATTTTTTTCCCCAGTCCTGCCCTGTTCTATATGGTGGTTGTTTAGCCTTGATACATTCATTAGCTAATCAATTTGAAATGTAAGTTATTTTGCATTAATGTGTCAATATGATGTGAGGTCCAGTTACCAGCATGACACTAAACAAGGTAGTAGTAATGGGTGTAGTCAGTAGTTCTACTGTTACCAGAGTATTTTTAAACATGAGTATCTTTACTTCTACTTGAGTGAAGGATGTGTGTACTTTTGCCATCTCTGTGGTTAAGGGGTTCACTGGCATGACTTCAAACATTTAACAACATTGACAACATTTAACTGGCAATAAAAAGCACAGTAGTTTGTCAAAATAAGCATTTTTCATTAGCCATACTTCTGATTGATGCACAATTAGAAGTTGGTAGTAGTCAGTATTAATTGGTAGATTTGTGCCAGTGTAAATCTCCACTGAGTCTCTTTGACAAATTGCACAGTCGAGATTACAAACAATCATTTTGATGAAATTCAGTCTCAGAGGAAACCTGAGCGATTGTAAAAACCTTCAGAAATTGAAAGAGTTTATTAACTGTGAATGTAAAGGTGAACTGAAGGTATTTTCCCACGAAGGGGGCTGGCGGTGGATACGTGCTTCGGTCTGTGACCTTGCGTGCCTTTCTGCAGTAGTTTTCAGACTCAAGTGAGCAACCCCTCGGACCCAGCTGAGGCAGGTTTCTGAAGTAATGTTCACTTTTATTCCTCTGATATTTACTTCTGAGCAGTCAGGCAGCAAGAAATCGTTCCCTTTGAAATTGGCAAGCAAGTAGGCCATTTAAAAATCACTCGCTGCATTATCAGTTAGCAAGACAGACAATTAAAAATCGTTATTCATTTTCCTGTGAGCGTCCCTGGTGGAGGATGCGACCGTTTGGATGAAACCTGCCAAAGCGATACAGGAAGGTCTTCATCCCTTGGGTGAAAAAAATAAACATCAATGGCTTTAATACAGTAGCTTTGAAAGGTGTTGTAAAGCATCAAATCTACTGGCAGATCAACATGGCTCTTCTGAGAAATGGCCAAATGTTGGCTGATGTTCTCTGCTTTGGACTGAAGCTTTGTGAAAGGCTGGGTCAAGTTCTTGGCTTCCTAACAAAAGCGTTAATTAAGCAGGGTTAATTAATGTCATAGCGGAGAGAGTCGGTCTGGGTTGATAAGATGCTTCCGAAGAGGAAGAGGATTTAGGAGTGCCATGAATTGGAACAGGAGCAGAAGGAAGGACAGAGAGGACAAAGTAAGGGAGGTTGAGAGAGAGCAGAAATGCAGATGCACTTTGCACCCCGCTGATAAAACTCAAACTGGCTTTCCTTTGTCTTATACTGTCACTGTTCTCTTCTTTGAAAGGAAGTTTTTTTTTTTATTCTGAATCTTAAATTTTATCTTTTATTCTGTGTGTTTGGGTGAATGTCACCCTTGCCTGTATTACTGTGGCCACAGGCAATCTTTCATTGTTCATCTTTTATACAGAGCATATCTGACCAAAGAGTTTCAGTAACACTTTAGTTTGTGGTTTCTTAACCAGTTGCTTATTAGCATGAATATTACTAGAATATTAGCCATTTATTACTACTAATTAAGCACACATTAATGCCTTATTCTACATAACTACTTTACTAACCATTAATAAGCAGCAAATTAGGAATTTATTGAGGGAAAAGTCATAGTTAATAGTGAATAAGTGTACCCTATTCTAAAGTGTTTATTAGTAGTAGTAGAGTAGTAGTATTTACTAAACCTTATGTTATTCCAAATCAAAAGGCTGTTATTTATTTATTTATTTATATATATTTTTAAAAAAGAAAACAAAAGTTGATATTTTTAATCATCATTATTCAGCTGCTTTTGGACAATCAATCAACCAACCAATCAATCAAAAACATATAAGTCGTGGTTCTCAATCTGACTGGTTGAGAGCCTTTTCCAGCAGTGCAGTATTCTAGTGATAACAGAACTCCAACTCACAGCAATTGTCATGGAGGACACCCAAATCCACTATAATTTCATAAATAATATTGCTCTGTGCCATGGAATATAGTTTTAAAGTTTTTTTAGGCAAGAATGTACACTGCCCTCCAAAAGTTTGGAAACACCCCTGGCAAAGTGTGGTTTTGGACAATATCAGCATAAACCTTTATCATTTTTTGGTAACTTGACATAATCAATGAAGACCAGCAATAATAATTTTCGTTTTGATTACATAATAATGGCAATATATACATGTCAAAGTCAGACATGCCCCTTTGCCAGCTGTGAAACCTGGGTAACTTGGCCCAGGTTTTTAAAAGATTTTTGGGTCAGCACACCTTAATAGCTTCAACAATTGATTGCCAATTAAGTTTAGAATACAATGAATTTAGGCCCAGATTATGCAGAGCTGTAATAGCTGCTAATGTTGGATATTAAGTTTTTTCTATGTGTATAAACTGTTTATGTAATAAAATATGTTTTCGTAGTTTGTGTTGTCCCTTATCAGTGCAAAATTATCGCAAATTAAAAGGGATTCATGCCAATATTGTCCAAAACCCCACTTTTCTAGGGTGTTTCCAAACTTGTACTTGTATACTTGTTTAGACTTCAAATATGTGGTTTTTTAATAAAGATAAGCTCCAGGGCTTCAGCGGCCAGTTAGCACTCATGAACCCGCCAATAGCAGCCTCACCGCGGCCTCCCCGCGGCCAGATTTTCTGGAATTTGCAGCTGGCTCTAATGTCTCCATAGTGGTTAAGCATGAGATATAATTCGTTTTGGGTATATCTAACAGCAGTCTTTGGTCTCATTAATCCTATTATTTGTTCCAGAACAAATAGTTTTGGCTGAGGGAAAAATTTCATCACGTTATATTTTATGTAACTTTAATGCTGTATATCAGAGTGCTGCCTTTGTACTTCTGACTGAATTGCCTAGCAACTTTTATTATTATTAATAAATAACATTTTATATAAATAATAGTAGCATTTAATAATAATATTTGGTATCGAAAAGCAGCCTGTGTTTAGTTACATTGTTCCACCATTAGATGGCAACGAGAGACTGTATTTATGAGTGAGTCGGCAGTAAAGACTTTTATATTGAAAGAGACTAAAACAGGGTTGTAAACAAGGAAGTTATTTTTACTTTCAACAATTTGTAAGACGCAGCTAACAAATGCACTGAGCAGCGCTGTCGTCGGAAATAACCTTTAACAGATGAAAGGATAGCAAGACAAAGATATCGCTTTCCCCAGTGGACATTCAAACTAATGTTTTATTGTGAATAGAAGATTGATCTGAAAAATAAATGCTGTATCAGATGCAGGTAATCACATTCGCTCAGTCCATCTCTCTCTCTCATAATAGTCTACTACACATAATACACTGCTTTAATACAGTAATACAATAAGCTTTTAATGAAGTTCTAAAGTTCTAAAGTGACATTTTTGAATTAGTAACAGAGGCTTGGGCTGTCAACTGTCAACTTGAGGTTTGAATCTGTGGAAGTAGTTTGCACAAAAGACTCACCGTTGTTGTCTCTTTTTTTGTCTACACTCTTCATCACAACCGTTCCTTTTACTGGGAGTTTACACTGAATGCAGAGATTGTTATTTGAGATAATTGTTCTTATTTTTCATGAATTCAAACCATAGTGTTACAGAGAGCCTGCAGAAATATCTAATACAGTCTGCAGTCATAGATGCAGAACGGGACATCAAAGTTAAGGAGGATGGAGATTATTTTGTGAGTAAGAGGATTAAGGTAATGGAGTGTTTGGGGGCTGGAGACGTGGAGATGGTGCTGGACGGACGGCACCGCATGTGCGTGAGCAGCTGATGGAGCGTTTGCCGCTACTGCCGGCTGATGGAATGAAGCTATTAGACAGAGATGTTACTGGATGATCAGAGAGGCGAGGCTGAGGTTACATTAAACCAAATAGCCTGAGCTATGGCCATCTGTTGAACTGAATATATCTTTTTCAGATATCTTCTAAAAAAAGACATTTTTTGGATTTCTAGAGGATTGTAGTACTTGGTTTTTGCTTGTCTAATCTACTTTTGATGTTTCAAAAATTGACTACATTCTCTTTCCCAGGGGAACTATTTGCGCGTCGCTACATTGATTTGACGCTAAGATTTTGCCTCATAAGGTGAGCTAGGGAAAAGAGTGAAGAGATTTGGTTTTGTTTACCTGGCATAGACAGGTAAATTGTTCTGCATTGCTGGGTTTACTAAACATATTCCACAGTGCAAGTACAGTATAGAATTTTAAGCACAGATTCGTTGAGGTGTGAAATTGCTTGTGTATGTTTAATTGCATTGACAAATGTATTGAACCATCCCATGTCAATGGAGTTTTTCTCTCTGACTTTCCACTATGGTTATTTGTGTAACAAGTCATTAACTCGGCAATTAAAGTATTATTCTATGGGGAATTTGTAAGGTTACTCTTTAACTAACATGTTGTCGCTATTCTCTTTTGGGTTTTCTATTTTCTTTAATATGGTTCCAGAATCCTGGTAGAACCAAACGAAGATTGTTACTAAGTAAACTTGCATATTTATTCGTTAGACCCAGCAGTTAGTCAGTAAAAAAGCTGAATGCTGGAGCAATCAGATCTTGAAAGCTCCATGTGTGATTGGCATGGTGTGTGTGTGTGTGTGTGTGTTTCATTATGAAACATAGTAATCATATAATTGCATATCAGGCAGCGCCTGGGAATCTGGGAGGGAATCTAGTTCCACTATTTGCATTTTCATAGTTCTGTTAACAACTTAAAAGGTTGATCAGATTAAATATGATCTGTTGGTTTTTGTTTCATTTTGTCTTGGTCCTTTAAGGAGTTATTGGAATTGAAAGCTGTCTCAGAAGGTAGGAAACTTAATTATGCAGCCTAATTAATGTTAACTTCTACTGTTGTTTATTGTTCATTCATGTTAATAATACAAAATCAAAACATAAGCATGCACATCACTGGGAAAACAAACAGGGTGCTCGACAAAAATATTGATAATGAAAACAGAAAAATGGTCTGATGAGGAGACTGCATGCTCAAAAGATAGTCTGTTTTTATAAGATTTTTCTAAGATTTTTGGAGCCTAGGTGTGCTGACCTCTGGTTTTCATGTTCATAATACAATAAATAGTGTTAATTTTTAGAACTTATGTCTTTGAAAAAAACTAAAAAAGAATGTGGAAAAGAAATACACCTTATCATACTTTTAAAAAGACTAGTGTAAATAATATAAAAAGAATATACTTAAGTGTGAACTGAATGTAATATTTTCGGGCACTCAGTTGCATGTTGTTTGATTAAATAAAATGCATAATAGTTTAAATTCATTAGTTAACTAATTGCATTTAATTAACACAAAATGTCACATAGTTAATTCATATAAAAATGCTATTTTGACCCATTTAAGTATGACTTAAGTACATATTTATATGTAATTTCATAATTATTTCTGTTGTCTTTAAATGTGCCAAATGTACTAGCATTCAGTGTATTTTAATGTAATTTCTGTTGAACTTTGTATGTCATGCATTTAAATTATATACAGCACTGGAAAAAAAAAATTATGAGACCACGGTGAAATGATCAGTATCTCTGGTTTTACTGTTTATAGGTATGTGTTTGTTTATAGGTATGTGCTTCCAAATCCAAATCCAAATTCCAAATCAACACACTGTCATTTAGAGCATTTATTTGAAGAAAATGACAACAGGTCAACATAAAAAAGATTCAGTGCTTTCAGACCTCAAAAATGCAAACAAAACAAGTTCATATTCACTTCTAAACCACACAGTACCAATGTTTTACGATTGGTGGAATAACCCTGATTATTAATCACAGCTTTCATGCACCTTGGCATGCTCTCCACCAGTCATTTACATTGCTTTTGAGTGACTTTATGCTCTTGGCACAAAAATTCAATCAGCACGGCTTTGTTAGATAGCTTGTGACCATCCGTCTTTCTCTTGATCACATTCCAGAGGTTGTCAATGGGTTCAGGTCTGGAGATTGGGTTGGCCATGACAGGGTCTTGATTTGGTGGTCATCCATCCACACGTTTGACCTGGCTGTGTGACATGGAGCATTGTCCTGCTGGAAAAAACAATCCTCAGAGTTGAGGAACATTGTCATCCACCCCTCAAAAAGACGTATTTGCCCGATTCCAGCCTTGCTGAAGCACCCCCAGATCATCACTGATCCTCCACCAAATTGTAGGCCTCTCAAGGTCTCCATCTAACCATTAGATGACCAGATGTTGGGCAAAGCTGAAAATTGATCTTGTGATGGTCCAACCTGGCTCTCCTTTGCTTTTGCCCTGCTCCGACGAGCCTGTTTTGAACCGTCCTGGCCATGCACTTCACCCCGGGTGCCGTTTGCCATTCTTTTTGCAGGTCACTTCATGTCATCCTATGGTTGCTGTCATTTTTTTGCCACTTTCCTCTTGTCTCCCATTGGAAATAAACTAGACACATACGACTGATGTGTCCCGTTAGTCTAAAAACAGCTTATATTGTGACGACAGCTTGTGAAATGTGCCTAATGATATGAAACTATGATATAATAGTGTGGATAAACACCGCCTCCGCAGAAGAAGATTCGGCACATACGTCTTTTTGAGGGGTGCATGACAATGTTCCTCAACTCTGAGGATTGTTTTTTCCAGCAGGACAATGCTCCATGTCACACAGCCAGGTCAAATGTGTGGATGACCACCAAATCAAGCTTATATTGTGACGACAGCTTGTGAAATGTGCCTAATGATATGAAACTATGATATAATAGTGTGGATAAACACCGCCTCCGCAGAAGAAGATCAACGCCTGCTTCTACATCGCTGCCTGTTTAGCCCCGCCCACCGGTTCATACATGTAGTGTACATAACGAGAAACGAACACAGGTCTGCGCAGAAACCAAATGATAAAGATGGCTCCAAATACAAGAAGACTCCTGTGTAGTCTTTGCATTGCCTTTGTTCTGATCCCAGTGTTAGGAAAGAGTGATGAACTTTATTTTTAATGATGTTCCATATCACGTCAATAAGAACTTGGTCTTTCGTTCACTTCATTTTACTGCGGATTTGTTTACAAACAAGGCACAGTTCGACGCAGGATTTTCAAAAAGATTGAAACTAAAAGATGATGCTGTGCCGACTATATTGGATCTGATAGTAATGTTGCAACACACAAGCGTGAGTTTTTATTTTGTGGTCACTATTGCTTTATCGTTTGATATATACTGAGTATTTATGCATCCATCTATGAAGGATGTAGTGCTGTCAAATATACACAACTGACAATCAAAGCAGTGGTTGTTTACTTCCGAGTGTATAATTCGCCACGCCTATTCAAACAGAGCAAAAATAGCCTATTACTTCTAAATTATGATGTTTTTGACATAAAAATCTTGATTATAATGGTCCTCAGAGAACAGTACAAAATATTAAAAAGGCAGTTCATGACCCCTTTAATGGTGCAGATACACATCTAATAATGTAAGAGCAATAGTGCTTCTGTTGTATTCGAAGGGATTGTAGTCTCTAATGCTATCAATACCGTTTCACTTCAGTAAGGTATCGACAGCTCCCCTCCAGCTCATGCTAATTGCTAATCAGGAATCACATGAAGCCGGTGATTGATTTAGTTAAGAGGGTGAGAAACGGCGGCACGGTGTGTTCTGAGACGCTCTGATTGTTTGTTTGCGTTTCCTTAAAGCTGTAATTGGGTTCTTGATCAGAGGAAGCAAACACAAAAGGAAAGTGGCAGATTAGCGCACGCTTTGTCAGGCGCACACACTGTGCTTTAAGAGTGGAAAGGCTTCTGATTAACTGGGCTCATAATCCCTCTTGAGTTTCAGGAAAGGCCTCAGCTTTTGGTCCGACATCAGCAGTGTTGTTCCGGTTCTGGAGGAACTACGGAGACGCTGCAAGAGCAGGAACAAGAAAGCCATTAGAGAGAGACAAATGAAGAGAGCAGAGACAGCTATTAAAGCGAGGAGAAAGATAAACAGGAACCGAGGTGAAGGAAGATGGAACGGAAAGGAAGAGTGAGAGATTTTGATTTTGAGTGACACCGGAATGAGTCAGACTTGTGCAGAGGGGCGAACAGGAACCAGCGGTGAACTCAAATGTAATTCTCCAATTTTGCCTACAAAATTCCCAGGGTACTTTTAACTGTTTGGCAGAGGCAGTCTTTAAGAAATTGAAAGGTGGAACTGTGGAGTCAAATTAAAAATGAAAAAGAGTTTCTTTCTTCTGTTGAACACAAAAGAGGATATTTTGAAGAATGCTGGTAACCAAACTGGTAGCCACATTGACTTCCATAGTATGGAAGAAAATACAAATGGATACCGTCAACTGTTTTGTTACCAACATTCTTCAAAATGTCTTCTTTCGTTTCTATCTTCAACAGCTTGGAGGTGGGTAAACCATGACAGAATTTTAACTTTTGGGTGAACTATCCCTTTAATTATATTTCTTAAAAATCACTCAATTTAATATTCAGAAAACAAATTCTTGATAGTTGACACTGATTGAATGCAATGGTTTAGGAATTAGACCACAATGTTAAATGATCCATTTCACTGTCAATCTATTGATGCTTGGATGATATTATCACATTTTTTTGATAATAAATGTAAAATGCACAGTCTGACACTATATGCAGTATTTGCATATGCTGATCCTTATATAATTATTAAAAAAATAAATATGTGAAGAATTGCAAAACCCAATGTGAAGTAAGTTATTTTACCTATTAAATAAACTTTAAACATAAAGTTTTAAGTCCTCTCTGCAGTGCAAGCTAATAATTTCCCACAGCATGATAAAATTAGAAATAAGCATTTTTTTATAAGCTAAGGATAGGTAGCTTTATTCATTTAAATGAGAGCAATTAGTTTTTGTTGCTTTGTGCTTTTAGTGCAGACGTGCTAAAATCACCATGATCTCTTTTGCAGTGTAGACAGTTTTATTCATTATAACAGGAGCCTGCTGATTTATTGCGTCATTTACTTGCAGCGCAGACACAAAAGTAACATAATGTGCAGTAAGAGACGCCAGACTGTGTTGGTGGACCACTGAAAACCTCATGGTGAGCTGCATTTCCCTTGTGAAATGTTATACTTTCATCTTTATCTTTTTTTAATCTTACATTTTCAAAAACCCTACTTAATACAGAAATAACATTTCTAAAAAGTATACTCAAGAGTGAACGTAATGGCCTCAGATGCTTAATTAAATTTTAACTGAATTATAATTATCCTATTAAAATTAATATAATAATATATGTTAAAAGTAGGGCTTAAGTACATTTTTTTAAAAAGTAATTTTATAATTCTATTGTCTTTTGAAATGTGGTTAAAGTGTACTGCTGAATGTACTGACAAGCATTTATAAGCATTTAAGTTGCATTAAGTGGAATAACACACTACAATTAAATTATAATAAAATACATTACATGTGCTTTAGTATGTTAGTCAACACATCAAAATAACTGTACTTCTTTAAAGCATGACAAAATATTATTTAAACATGATTTAAAAGTGATTTTTTTTATTTTGACAGTATTACAAAGTGCCCTTTTTAAAAGTGTACTTGACTGCTAAGAAATGTAGTCATGAAAGTGTACTGTAAATACACATAAGTGGTCTTTTATTTCATTAATACAACTATATTTGCAAGGAAACATTGTGCTACAAGTGCACATTAAGTACAATGAAGCATGCTTATTTTTCACAAGGGTTTGCGGGCCATAAATTAAGTACATTAATAGTATAGGGAAACATAATGTACACACTATCTGCTATCTTTCCTCATAACATCTCCCTAAATGCTGTAGTTCACAGCATCAGATTAACCTGCAACACACGGTGGCACACACGGAACTTGAACTGATTTTGTAGACAATTAGCAGATAAAGAGAGCATCATTCACCTTACCTCAGTGTGCGTGTACCTATGAATGTGTATAAATCTGTGCTTTATGTCAATCTGCACAGCAGGACTCTCTTTCAACTTTCTGCTTTAAATCTGTAAACAGCTCGCTACCAAGTAAAACAGACACTTGTGTGAGAACAAACACCACCTGCTGTGCTTTTCCAGAATCCTATTGTGAGTGTATCTTGCTGTAGATTTCTTTAAGTGTGTGTGTGCGTGGAAAATCTGTGTACTGAGTTCTGGGCTTGAAATCGGCCATAAAGACTTGATTTATTTGAGAGGCCAGCTTAGAGTCCAATTACTTTCTGCCTCCAACAACAGAATTTAGGACCTTTGCTAAAAGTCCACTCTGAGCATGAGCAGCCAGACACCTCGCTGTTACAGCCATTGCTGATCAGCTTTAAATGAGGGCTCATTGCTCAGCTAAAAAAAGCTTAAACTAGTCAAAACCAGTCTTAACTGGTCTGGTTTTGCTGGTCTAGATTACTGGGTACTGGTCAGCCTAGAAAATCTGCTGGCCAAACAGCAAAACCAGGTAAATGCCAGCTAGGCTAGGCTGGGAGACAGCTAAACCAGTTTAAACCAGATAAGACCTGTTTTTATTTTCATCTATGTAGGTTAAAGGGATAGTTCACCCAAAAATGAAAATTCATGTCATTCCAAACCCATAAGAACTTTGTTCATTTTTGGTCACGGTACTCCCGTGATCGCGCAGCAGATTTTGACATAGAATGGAAGAAATTATTGAAAAAGTCATTATTTTTGTTCTCTTTGTGCACCACAGGTATTCTCCTAGCTTCATAACATTGTAGCTAAACCACTGATGGATGGTCCCATGGACCAGTGTTAATTTTGGCAGCAAATTTTGATTTTTTTGACTAAAATGCAATTTAGTTTGTCATCTTGTCTGAATTGTGTTAGTTTTAGTCGACTACATATTTTAAGATTTTATCTACAGTAGATTTAGTTGGCTAAAATCTGATGGGTTTATTTACAGTGTAAAGCATTTATTAAGCATTTCTTTAAAATGACCAAACTCATTGTATAGGTTTGATATTAAGGTTATACACAGATAGACACAGATGAATTTCAATGAAATACCAATGTTTATATAGACTAATTATTAGGTGTGTAACTATACATGCGTTCGTACCGAACCGTCACGGTACGGGCATCTCGGTTCGGTGCATGAGGCCTTACAATGAATACAGGCAATTCACCCTCAGTCCAGAAGGGGGCATCCTCAGTAATGCAACTCTGTTTGATAACCGCCAGCAGAAGAACAGTGAATGCTAGGAGTTGTGCACTTGAAAACAAAGCCCACTAGACAGTGACCATGTGCTGATTCTAAATGCGTTTCTTACTGACAAAGGAGTATAACGTTACTTTAAAGGTTTGTGTATTCAAATCTTTGCGAAATGGAGCTTTATGCTTGTGTATCCTACCTATCTCATTCAACACAAATCCAAATATTCCATAATATTTCCATATTTGTGATTCATCCAAATGCTAAACTATTATTTATTATGTAAATTATAGACTTTGTACATCAGTCGCGTTCTAACGGTGACACAGTGAGGCGGGTGCACTAATGTTTGGTTCACTGTGTTTTATTTTGATAAAGTAACGTTACCAACTGCGCTGTCAAGTTAGCAATGCTAGAAGCCTGGAACTGATATGTTTTGTGTTTGTGTGCGCCGGTGCGATTACTTCAACTTTCCTCATACCAGCAAAATCAACTTAAACAAAAAACAAATAGAATGTCGTTTTCTGCCATTTGAGTTTCCTTTCTGTCACAAAACTAAACTGAAACTCAGCAAATATAGGCTACGTTGCGTGTTGCACAGTTTTTTTTTTCTCTTGTCTATCAGTTAACTAAATTAAATATATTATAAATATTAAATGTATTCATTTTTTGTATGTGTATATGTACTGCAGATATTATAGCCTATGACATTAATTTGATATAATATTTAGTATTTTCACATGTCGGTGGAAAAAATTGTAAGTTGTACTGCTGTCTGTTTAAAATGAATGAAAAGAAACCTAGCATAGTAGATTTGTTTTTTTTTCTGTTGTACCGAAATCGTACCGAACCGTGACATCTGTGTACCGTTACACCATAACAACTTGTTTACCACATTCTTCATTCTTTCAACACTGTAAAGTTTTTTTCCAACTTAAAAACTTAAGTTTAGCAGCTTAAAAGTACAAGTCATTTCAACTCATAGGTTAAATCAACTTAAAAGTATTTTAAACTTATTTTATTGTAGCGAGTTGCAATGACTTGTACTTTTAAGTTGGTTTAACTTAAAATTTTAGAGCAGCTACTGAACTTAAACTGAAAATTTTACAGTGAAGCAGACATATTTATTTATAGAAATGAATTTAAAACTTCATTAGGGCTACTAAAGTGATTCAGTCAAGAGCAGTGAGTGATTTTCTGTACTTGTTTTGTTGCTTAACATCAATGCCACAGACAATAGCAACTAAATTAGGCTGCTGTCCCTTTAAAACCAGATACACAGATACACGTCCAATATATTCTCCCAACTTTTTACATTCACATAAGACATACCTGAGTGTGTTTACGTGAATACTCATCAAAATGGACAATTCAACATCATTTCGTGTGTATGCCTAAAATACACAAAATGTCAAAAGAGTACTTGTGTGCTGGTTAAGAGGCGCTGCTTCGGTGTCTGCACTCAGAAAACTGATCCGAATTGAGTTATTTTTTGCGTTGTCAAATTTATCTATATGTTTGCTCTTCTCTCATTCCCAGATATTGACATTTTTTGAGACGTGCAGCAAATGTATGCCAGCTAATGTCCTGCCGGATAGATCAATAGGCTATGATACAGTTCAAATGTACACATCTAACCTCTTAACCATGCAGCAGATTCGTTTTGAATGAATCTCGTCCTTCCCTAACATTTTCGTCTCGTTTTTATTCGTTGACGAAAATGTCACTAGATTTTCGTCATCGTTTTTGTCATTCAAAACAAGTTTTTGTTTGTTTATCCTCTCATTTTCGTAGGGGAAAAATGTCTTTGATTAATTATTCGTCAACAAAATTAACTCCGCCATGTACTAATTTAACAATGTCAACTTTATGGGCTGTTTGAACGTTTCAGTTGCATTGCTGTGTATGCAAGGTCAGAAAGCTCTCGGATTGCATTAAAAATATCTTCATTTGTGTTCTGAAGATGAATGAAGATCTTATAGGTTTGGAACGACATGAGGGTGAGTAATTAATGAAAGAATTTTCATTTTTGGGTGAACTAATCCTTATATTCTGACTTAAGATAGATGTTGGCCAGAAATTAGGAGTTCAAGATACCGTTTGTCATTGAAATTGTGTCAGCTCTGCTGACTAAACCACCTTTTTTTCAGACAACACACTGGTTTTAGAGAGCTTTTAGGCACTTTTCAGCTGGACTGGCCACCCAGCTAAACACCAGCTTGGGCAGGTTGTAAGACCAGCTTAAATTAGTTTCATTATACAATTATACATTTGTCATTGACAGCGCATAATATTTTTCCGAATTTCTGACAGTTCTCATAAAACAGTTGAAAATCAAGGTAATTGCTCTCTTAGTGTCTTAATACTTCTCCTGCAGCTCTCCGAACCCTCTATTTGTCAAAGATGCCAGGACAACAGATTGTTTTGCGCATGCCACTGGACAAAAGGCTTTATTGTGAGAGTTCGGGATGATGGAGTGGAAGGGTCGTGACAGGCCAAAAAATGACTTTTTCTTGGGAATGTCTTTCATGTTGTGATGACAGCTTGCCAATATAAATTCTTATTCTATTTGCTAAAGCATTTTTTTGCCAGCAGAAATATCGGTGAAACGTCTGTGGTCAGTGTGGACGTGTCATCCATTCATAGTAAACTCTCATTTTGTTGGACGGAAAGTTAGTGTGTAGTTTTATTGTGGTATCTGGAGTAATGAAGGAGGAGGTGACCTTTGAGCTGGAAAGGTGATTTCAAGTATTCCATGGTTGAACGATTATAAAACCACAACTGGAGTCAGGAAATATGGTCCATGTTCATCATGACTGTAGGATTTCATCACATTGCATTTGAACATCTCTTTGAGCTGCTGAAATCAATCTGTCCATCCATTCAGTGGCTTCCCACACGTTGAACCTTTTCATGACCTTAACAGTTGTTTTCGATTGCTGAATAATTTAGAAAAATCCTTTGACTTGAGGATCATTTGTCACAATTTTTGAGACTGATTTTATTAAAAACAGAACTGTTTTCAAAGATCCTATAAAGCAATATCTAGCCAGTTGAATATTAAAGACAAGCATAACTATAAACCATTTTATATGACTGATTAACTTTCATGACTGTTCCATATTTTGTCCACTCTTTTAGATCAATTTTAAGTTAATTCAAACCATGTTATGAACCAGTTTCATTGAAAAGAACTGACTCCAAAGAATGATTTACTCACAATTCAGACAAAATGGCATCTAGCTGTCTAAATGAAATATCTAGCCAGTTAAATGTATTTCATCTAGAAACTAAAAAAACGATAGTATTTTGTTTAAATTTGATTCATTTCAAGATTTGAAAACGACAGTTTTCCATGACTGTGGGAACCCTTAAGATATGCAATTTGGTCTTAAGCAAAGACATATTAGCAGTCAAATTTGTGCCACCCTGCAGTTTACCATCTCATATTTGCAAGGCAGATACATCAATTACATCCGAGTCTGTGTAAAGTGGCCCTCTTGGCCAGTAAAAGCTGTCCCCCGTCTGAACGGGGCCCGCGCTGAAGGTCTAATGCATCTGTTAGGGAGTTTTTTACTGATCATATGAAACTCAGAGAAGCTGTAATGAGATACAGGAATATGAATGGCCATCTGCCTCCATCTGCCATGACATTCTACAACTCAGATACTCCTCTACCCGTCCGCCTACGCCGAGAAAACTCGACGCACCTCTCGCCATCTAAACGTGCCAAGAAGCTTCCCCAACGTCTCCAACTCACTTCACCAAACTTCTATTCCTCTGCCAAATCCTCGAGGCTGTCAATGTTAAAACAACTGAGATGGCATTATGCAGAAATGAAATGCTTAATTAAAGCGGCCGACGTGCGTGTGCCAATGTTCTAGAGGACAGTAGACGCTGGATGATGCATTGAGGTTTTTAAGGGGTTTAAAATTTTTATCACTCAAATGATGTGTCAAAATTCTCACTAATATAAAATGCGCGCTAAGATGGCAGCTCAGGGCAGTGCGTGCTCCCTTGGCGGTGTCACGATAGGCTTGCAAACTTGTTTGCAAAGTAAGTTGTATGCTTTAAGTGTCCTTGCTGGACCCCACACTGCGCTTCGGGTGTGGGCCGCTTACACTATGCTAATTGAACACTTGGGTAGTGAGATGTCCTTGTCTATCCAGCCTTTTCTCCACTGCATTGCAGGGCTTTTTAAGACCCCTCCTGGCCGACTTCTGCCCCGGTCCTGCTGGCCTCATTAAATGGAGTTTGATGGAGTTCAGGGTTAGACAACCATGTCATGTGGCTGAATCCCGCTGAGCTGGCGGTGTGATGTACCATTCGATGTTTCCCATATTTTGACTTTTATGAAAAGTATTGCGGGTCTGTGAAAGTAAAACACAGTTGGTGGTAATGGGAGCATGAAACTGCAAATGCGCACACACATACGTGGACTTGCTGGAGAGAGAAATAGAAAGTTTCGCCTGAAATCAGACGTGTGGGCATGAGTCATTGCTGTTTGCTGGCTTCTGCTGGCTGCTCATGTGTTCAGATGATTCAAGTTGCATTTATGTCAAAGTGTAGCCAAGCGACATGTGACTGCGTGCATCTCATGTGCGTTAGATTCCTTGCTCTCTCTGTCTCTCTCTGTGAAAGTTTTCTCTTGCTTTCGCATTACGGAAGTACTCGAGGGAAGCGGCATTAGCATCTCTTTTACTTCAGTTGTTCAAACATTCATGCTTGTTTGTGCTTTGAGCATGTCTGAGTTGAGTTGAACTGGGCCGCCATCCAGTCCCTGTTTACACACAGGTCATTTATCTGACAGTATGCACTCTGAACAAAAATAAATAAATAAAAAATAGTATGAACATGCTGCATAGCCCTTCACGGCTGCATGCACTGGTAACTCGTACCTTGCTGAGAGCAAAATATTTTTTTATTTATTCCAAGAAGAGCTATGCCTTATATGGCATATTTCCAATTTACAAATTGTTTGAGGTTGCTACTAGATATTGTCATATATGCAAGCCTTATTATCCCCTAAATGTAATGTGATAATGTACAGTCAGCAAGATAATGTATAAGACCTCTCCACTTTGCATTGATCATTGTGTCAGGGTATACTTAAAGTGAAATTAAAGAGCAAATAAGTATGTTATTTCTAACTGTTTCAGGACAAAAACAAAGTTTGAAACATTTACGTAATAGGCAGGCATGGAAAGTGCACAGCACATATTTATATATTCATATAAATGCTGTTCTCAGCAGTGTGGCCAGTGTCGAGATGTTCACTAATACTATAAAACTGCTCAGGTATTTCGAAATTATTTTTACACCTGGGTGAATAAAGAAAAAGAACTGCACTGTGGGTATTTCAAGGCCTTAAAGGGGTCATCGGATGCAAAGTTCACTTTTACATGTTGTTTGAGCATAAATGTGTGTTGGCAGTGTGTGTACAAAACACTCTATAATGATAAAAAAATCCACCCAGTGGTTTTTATTTCATCTGTAAAAAATAATATCCCCTTTTTCAAATCAAGCCATTGTCAGCATCTTGTCTGTGTGATGTCACACCGACAAAGGCCACTCCCACGATAGATTGATTGACTGGCCGTCTTACCTTAGACCCGCCCTGATGAGTTATAACAGTCCGATCGCCATTGTTTCGATGCGGAACAGGGATGTAAACAAGAATGGCTCTTAAGCGATTGGGGTGTTCTGTTGTTGGATGTAATAATGAACATAGTAGTCGTCATTTACTCCCGACATCTGAACCGCTGAAGTGGATTACTTTTGTTTGTGAAGGGAATGCGCCTCCCGATCTACATAAATGTGTCTATGTTTGCGCAAATCATTTGTGATCCAGCTTCACTTACAGCAGATGTGAGTATAAGGATTTTAAATTAATCTTTGCAAACGCCTTTCCTAATAAAATGCTAGTTAGCAAGTTTCGTGGCTAAATGCGGTTAAAGTTAACAGCCTCGTCACTCCACTGAGAGAACAGAGGGGCGGGGCGAGCAGAGCTCATTAACATTTAAAGCAACATTGACCAAAACACAAAAGGTGTTTTTTACACTACCATTGAGAAATTTTAACCAAAGCATGTTATAGACTTTTCATTAAGACCCTAAAGAATTATATCAACTTGTGGAAAATGGGCATCCGATGACCCCTTTAAGGGATAACGTACAGTTGGCCGGTCATTATTGGAGTGGTCCTGTATTAACCTGTAGGAGTATATTTTGTAAGAATAGCCATCTGACTGTAAATTCTACAGCTTATTACCTAGGTCCTCACCAAATGAATATTTAGTGCCATGGTGGCTCAGTGTGTAGTACTAGCACTCACAGTAAGTCCCTGGTTCAAGTCAGGATTCCTCCAGGTTCTTCCGTTTCCCCTACAGTCCAAAGATGTGCAGCAATTAGAGACACTAAATTGCCCTTCGGTGTGAGTGACTGTTTTTGAGTGAGTGACTGATTTGGAAAATGGATGTGCATGAAATATTGATAACTGGTAGAATAACCTGCAGAATGTACAAGACATTTTTGCAGGTAGTCCAAAGTAAATGTAAAAAGCTGACAATATGACATTGAATATCTAACCCTAAAGATCTAGTCTGTCATTCAGCTTTCAATTCTAATTTGTGTCTGTGTGTGTGTTAATTTTGGTTGGTGGTGGTACATTATTGATAGGATATGTCCACAGAGAGTGTCAAGGCTTTGATCTAGGGGGTCATATGTTAAAGATAGCCATTAACAGACTCCGGATGCCACTGGGGACGCATCAAATATTCAGCACTTGTCTGGACATTGGCAGGCATCCTCCCTAGAGGCGTTCGCTTTGTCCTGTAAGGCACAAAGAGAGAGAGATGGAATAAAGAGGGATGGAGGTGGATAGTCCTGAGAGAGACAGAGACAACCTCACACCTCCCCCAAGAGATAATCAATACCTCCCATCTCGGCAAACAGCTGTCAACAAACTGACCGCTTTCACGACTCCGCGAGAGCTCCCTGCATGTGTGAGGCAGGTGCTTCACGGGGGGTTGTGCTCTGTGCGTTTTACCAGAGCTCCTGGTGCTCTTGTGCAGCTCTGCGATTTCTGGAGCATGAAGTGCTTTGGTGTGATGGTGCACGTCTGTGGTCGCTCGGCTGAAAATAATGCCTTCTGTCTGCTGGGTGAAAAAGAACACGCAGAACTGCGGAGAGGACTTGGGCAACAGACTGCAGAGAGGGGATGACCTCTGACCTCCGACTGGACTCTGGGAGAAACTGTTTTTAATTCCCTGATGCTCCAAGCATGCGTGCGTACATGAGCAAGCTCAAAAGCACTGCCAAGTTCCTATCCTCCAGATGCAGTTCTGACAGGCCCATATGGGCAAGAAATCACCGTCACCCTCCCATGTCTACTGCTCACCTTGGATTAGTGCTGTGGATAAGGAAACTTCCTAAGTGTACTAAGACATATGCAGCTAAAAGTGTGACCATATGTTAACAATGACCGCTGGAGGTCGTTGACTGTTGGTCACTAGTAGGCGTTCTTGCTCGACTGCTGTATTCATTTGTATCTTGCGGCGCTGTTCCGCAAAGCTTTTTGCGTTGCATCAACGCATCACATCACTGTGCATTTGCATTAAGCCGAACTTCGTTCAACTTGGTTCCGTGGCCAACTGTTGCCGTCAGTCATGTCATCTTAAATTGCCAACTCTTGCAAACTTGAGTGTAGGTGACTTCTTGTTGCTTTGTCACAGAATATCGCTGTCAGTGCAAGCGCCTATTGAGTAGACAATTTGTGTCACACATATAAATCACCGTCACCTTCACGTGTCTGTCTTTCACCTTGGATTAATGCTGTGAATAAGGAAACTTCCTAACTGTACCAAGACATGCAAATAATGGCGTTTTTCCACTGCATGGTATGTTTCTGCATTGGTAGTTGGTTTATAACAACTTCATTCAACTTTGTTGCATTGCCAACTGTTGCAATGCAATTGTTATCTTAACTCTGCAACTCCTGTTGAACGTAAATTACCTTCCGTAGCTTCGTCAGTACAAATTGTTATCAGTGTGAATGGGCATTGTAAAAACAATGTGTCACATATAAATCAACGTCACCCTCCCATGTCTCCTGCTCACTTTGGATTAGTTCTGTGGATAAAGAAACTTCCTTACTTTATCAGTGTGAACAGCCATAGTGATAACAATTTATCACACATATAAATTAGCACCACCTTCTCATGTCTGTCTTTCACCTTTGATTGGTTCTGTAGATAAAGGTACGCCTATGAAATAGTTCCTTTATTTGTCATAAAGCCTGAAATCAAACCACATTCCAAATAACTTTTCCAGCTTTATTTACAATTTTGGTCTTACAACTTCAAACCAATGAAAGAAAAAAAAAAAAAAACAACAGTTCTGCAAATTGAAAAAGTCATCAGTCCCTTAACTTAATACTTAAATATTAAGAGCCACCTTTTGCTTTAATTACAGCCATCAGTCTTTTTGGATATGTCCGTACTAGCTTTGCACACCTTGATTGGGGAATATTTGCCCATTCTTCCTTGCAGAATTGCTTAAGTTCAGTCAAATTTTGTGGTGAGCGGCAATGGACTGCTCCCTTCAAATCCATCCACAGATTTTCTATTGGATTTAAGTCAGGGCTCTGACCTGGCCACTCCAGGACATTCACCTTCTTATCCTTAAGCCATTTCGTTGTTGTTTTGGCAGTATGTTTAGGGTCATTGTCGTGTTGGAAGGCGAATGACCTGCCCATCTTCAGCTGTCCAGCAGAGGGATGCAGGTTTTCCTCAAGGATTTGTTTGTACTTGGCAGCATCCATTTTCCCTTCAATCCTGACCAATCGCCCAGTCCCAGCTGAAAAGAAATACCCCCACAACAAAATGCTGCCACCACCATGCTTCACAGTAGGTATGGTGTGTTTTGGGTGGTGTCCTGTGTTCACTTTTCGCCAAACATATGGCTTGGAGTTCAGTCCAAAAACATAAATTTTGGTCTCATCAGACCATAAGATCAGACCTTTTGCCAGAAGGTATCAGACTCATTTCAAATGAGTTGGAGGAGAAAATGAGACGAGAGCTTTTCGACATACCCTAACTGTATTGACCCGGATTACACGGAGTATGCATGTGCATAGCAGAGCTAGACAAGACAAGCATTTGAGGATAAAAAGTATATACATTTTTATTTTTTTAGAAAATGACCGATCCTTTTGCTAGATAAGACCCTTATTCCTTAGCTGGGATTTTTTAGAGCCCTTTGATACTACATTTAAACTGCATTTTGGAAGTTCAAACTCATGGGCACAATTGAAGTCCACTAGGAGATAATTCCTAAAATGTTTTCCTCCAAAAAAAAACATAATTTCTTTACGACTGAAGAAAGAAAGGCATGAACGTCTTGGATGACAATGGGGTGAGTACATTATCTGTAAATTTTTGTTCTGGAAGTGAACTACTCTGCAACGTAGCTTTGTCACTACAAATCGCTGTCAGTGTGAACGACCATTGTGAAAACAATGTGTCACATATAAATCAACGTCACCCTCCCATGTCTACTGCTCACCTTGGATCAGGGCTGTGGATAAGGAAACTTCCTAACTGTACTAAGACATGCAAATAAAACTGATGTATGACCATATGTTCACAATGGCACCATCTGAATCGCTAGAGGACACCAACTGTTGTTCACTAGTAGGCAATCTTGCTCGACTGTTGCATCCATTTGTATCATGAGGTACTATAACCGCTTGACTTTCTGCATTGGTAGTTGCTGCATCACAACTTTGTGTAAATTTGTTGCATTCCCAACTGTTGCAATGCAATTGTAATCTAAATTTTGCAACTCTTGTTGAACGTAAATTACCTTCCGTAGCTCCGTCACTACAAATCACTGTCAGTGTGAATGGCCATTGTGAAAACATATAATGAGGCACTAGAGCTGCTCGACTTTCTGCATTGGTAGTTGCTGCATCACAACTGCGTTCAACTATGTTGCATTGCCAACTGTTGCGTCAGTTGTCATCTTAAAACGGCAACTCTTGTAGAATGTAAATTACATTCTCGTCACTACAAATCGCTGTCAGTGTGGATGGCCATTGTGAAAACAATTAGTGCCACATATAAATCAATGTCACCTTCCCATTTCTGCTGTTCACTATGGATTAACGCTTGTAGATAAAGAACTTTCCTTACTGTACTGAGACATTACGTTCACACTGACAGCGACTGCTGGAGGTCAGAGACACTAGTAGGTGTTCTTGCTTAACTGTTGTATCCATTTGTATCATGAGGCACTAGAGCCGCTTGACTTTCTGTATTAGTAATCACTGCATCACATCGCTGTGTATTTGCATAAAGTTGAACTTCGTTTAACTTTTCTGCCTCCCCAACTGTTGCTGTCAGTTGTTGTCTTAAGTTGCCAACTCTTGTGGAACTTTAATGACTTTCAGTTGCTTTGTCACTGCAAATTGCTGATAATGTGAAAACCCATTATGTAAACAATTTGTGTCACTCACTGTCACACTCTGATGTCTACCAACACCTTGTGCTTCCTAACTGCATTGAGTGAGATGGATGCAAAAAGTGTGAACTTAAAAGGTGTTTACACTGACAGCTGGAGGTCGCCAAGTAGCTTACTGTTGGTTCATAGCAGGAGTTCTTTCTTGACTTCCCTGTCCATTTTATCATGCAGTGGATACAGCTGCTCCACTGGTAGTCGTCATATCATGTCACTGTGTATTTACATAAAACTGAATGGCTTTGTTGCATTGCCAACTCCATCTCAAACTTTCATTCAAATTGAATGACTTGTGGTTGCTGTGTTTGCAAATCAGTGTCAATATAAAAGCCCTTTACGAAAACAGTTTGTGACGCTTATATATTTTTTTTCAACTATGGGCATTGTGTACTTTTTGAAACTCTCTTTTAAAATACTTTTCTGACTCTCAATACTTTGTTTATTTTATCTACTACCAATGTTCAACAGTGAATTTTTGCCTATGTCTTTTCTTCTAAAAGAGTTATTTTTTTTTCCATCACTGTCTTATCCACCATATCTCAAACCATGTCCCTGTTGAAAAATCCAGCATATGCTGGTTAGGTATGTTTTGAAGCATGGCTGCTGGTTTCAGGTGCTTAGCTGGTCATGAGCCGGTTTAAATTGGTTCTTAGCTGGTCATGTGCTGGTCCTAAGCTGGTCCTAAGCAACTAGCTGCTGCTCAGGACCAGTTTAGGACCAGCACATGACCAGCTTAAACCAGCTCAAACCAGCAGCCATGCTTCAAAACATACCTAACCAGCATATGCCGGATTTTTCAACAGGGGTACTGTGTTTAACAGCATCCTGTGCTTGAAAAACAGTGATGCAAATTAAGTTTTTTTTTTTTTGGAATAAAAATGACAATCATTTCTAAATGAAATTACATTATATTTGCACACTTTTTTTTTTTTTTTTGCAAAATTAGCGAAAATGACAGCTGAATTGGCAATTACCAATTTATCATTTTTAATAAATTAAATTCTCAACATAAAATTGCTTGATTTCGAAGAAACAACCATAAATCATTGTGACCCTTACCTTACACTGGATTAAAGTTGAGGATAAGGATAGTTCCTAACTGTACTTAATGATATGTAGTAGGAATTCACTGCCCAACCATATCATGCGGAATATAATGTGCCATTGTGTTTCTGCACATCTGCATGAAGAAGCTAATGTTGTTGCTCAGAGGTTGGTAGTTCATAGAAACCTACATGTAATGACGATGACGTTCTGAGTTATGTTTACTGAACTCATCAACCCATCCCCCCCTTAGAATACTAAAAATAGAAACAAGTGAATCATTTGTTGACATACAGTGAAAGAGTATATAGCTATAAGATTAATGTGGATAGCAGCTCAGATTATTATTTGGTTTAAATAAAGTACACCTTTGTATGTTATTTACCCCTAAAGGGCGTATTTAATTACCTTAAAGGTACAAATTAGTACCCATAATGTATAAAGAGTACCTACATGGTAAATATATGTGTTTTTTTCGTAAAGATACTGCCCTAGTGAAAGCTATTGTACCATATTTCAGAGAGTGCTGGGTTTTTTACAAAAGAAAAATGTGTAAAAAGTGTACCTAATTGCTGTCTTGTAAAATCAAGTGAGACTAAAAGTCATTTGTAATGTTTCCTTCCAATTTTGCTCAGTTTTGTTGCATAGCCAACAGTCGCTCATGTCATTTGTGACTCAAATTAACAACTCTTATTAAAAAACAAATGATTCAATTCACCACAAATTATAATTTAAACATTGGAGGCTTTGCTAAATCCCCATCTGTACGCTTTCGGATCCAGGCTTTGGGTTTTTCTGTGCATCAGTGTAATAGAGTATCCTGTGTATAATGTGTCAGTGTTAGTGCATTAGAGAGGGGGCAGAGAATGGAGGCAGGCCTGGAGGCGGAGCCTATGCTCTGATTGGCTGCAGCAAAAAGGGGCTGTCACAGAAAGGGCCGGATTAGAGGAGGTGGGGGAGGTGCCTCGCTTGCTCTGTACCTTTCAGCTGCAGATCAGAGCACAACGGCGAGAGATTAACACTGTTCACAAGCCCCGAGACGTGAGGAAGATGGAAGAGGACCGCGAATGTGTCTGTGCAAGAGACAGAAAGCTGATTTAGGGCTGCTCTGCACTGGTTTCTTCTTCTAGGAGTGCCTCAGGGTAAGGACTCACTGTCCCTTGTCTGTCCCTTTTAGGAGTCTCTCTGATCCTTTGAGACATGGACTACATATCATTTCAACCTTCCTGGGACTCTTCCTCTAAGATTTCGGAGCGTCTTCTTTCACCTCGTTTCTAAAAGAGTGAGAGATATTTGTGTCACGCACTGATTCTATCAGACTTGAGGGGTTTCATTTGAGAGTTTCTACAGTCTTCTCTGCCTTTCTCTTTCTTTCTCTGTCTTTATGATGATTCATTGAAATCATCAGTTCGTACATCGAGGGCACACCTGTCTCTCAAATTCACTCACTTGTTTGGATCTAACCAGAACTCTGCCGCTGGAATTTTGGGATGGATATTGCGATGGATTTTGGGATTGCCGTGTACTTCGTTTAACGCTGAATCTGCCACACAAGACAAGGTGAAAAAGGGTAAGAACTTTTTCTTCATCCGATGTACTTTTGTAAGGGTTTTTTAATATTAAACATTTTATAATGTCATATATATTTGTGTTTGTATATGTAGCATACATACATACACAAATATATATAAATATATATATGCTGTCTGAGAGGTTAAACCTAGAAATATGCAAAATCGTAAGCTTCTGAAACATTTAAAACAAAGAAAGACTATAATTCTGTACTATTTCTAGGTCTCTATTTAAAAAAGTACATTTGTCACATCATGTGAACTCACAATCAGATGTTCATGGTTTTATTGAAGCTAAAGATGCTCTTTAGATATCTCAAATCATGCTGCAGAATATGATCATTAGGTTTTACATTGTAAAAAAAATTCCATTTAAAGGTCTCACTCAAACTAATATTTTTTTCAAGAATTTTCTTTTCACTTTCTAACAGTTAGGCGCTGATTTTGTGACCCCTAATCTGTGTATTCCACTCAGCAGTGAGCATATTGTTATATATTTATTAAAATGACATGCTTAATTGCACATAAACACTGACTCACCTTGACGCCAGCAGCCACTGGTTGTCACATTAAAAGTTTCTGCGCTTGTGGCCGAGGATGACCGCTTTTTAACTACCGACTCTGCGCGTGAGGTGTGTGTTTGTGCGTGTGTACGGCCATGTGATGGGCTGGTCTCTGGATGCTGGAAAGGTTACTGCTAATTAAACCACATTTCTCTCCACTGAAGCACAAAATGTAGGACTCCCTGTGATCCTCCCAGCAGCTGTTATTCTCTTAACACAGTTCAGTATCTCTCTCTCTCCACTCACACATCTGTATATCAGCGTTTAGCAATCTCACACTCCCAGCTCTCTACAGAGCGCCGTCCCTGTTTCACTTCACACAAGCTGAGCGATCTTCAATCAGTGTGTGTGAGTGTTTATACACTCAGGGAGGGGTTCATGCGTGTGTGTGTGTACGCGCTCAGGGGAGAGATTGTGAGAAATTGTGTGTGTTCGTGTGTGAAACAGGTTTTTTTTTCTCTCTTCTATTTGTTAGTGACAATAAGCTTGTGGGAGTCAGTCTGTCAATTAGTTCAGCCTTTCCAATCTTTTGCATGTCTCTGTGTTTGAACTTCAAGCTCTTTATTGTAATTGTGCAGGTACAATGAGATTAGAATTTTTAGTACCTTACAAAATTGCTGCAATTACAGTGAATATAAAATCAAAATAGACCAATTTACTTTTTTATAATAGACATAACACCACGTTTATATATCTGTACACATTATTCCTATATGGTTTGTCTTTGTAATTTTTCTTCAAAATTGGACATCATTTGGACTTCATAATGCTAACCAATAACTAAATGCATATTTAATCATCGTTTTGGTAAATTAAGTTTTGGTCTAGCAGATTTAGTAAAGCTATATAGAAAATTGTATACAAATTAAATGTTTTCCAAATGATATTTGACTAATTGGCTTTGTTTTTAGTACAGTGACATTATATCAGATGTAAACAACATGTTTTTACAGTATCATGTTTTAATAAATGGGTCTTATACATTAAAACACATAGCTGCCATTATATTTTAGAAAGGGGGTCCCACACAAAAAGATAATCTTATTTGATATTTTGGGATCCTTGACATAAAAAGGTTTGACTGAAGTACAGAATACTAAACCAATGTGAAATATTAATGTGGTAACATGATTATGCAATCATAGTACAATATATAGATATTGTCTTGTCCTCATTTCACATCTCAAAGTTAATGCTACATGTCAAAGCTCATCGATCTCTCCGTCACTGTGCATATCCGTGTCTTCAGTGCGATTGCTACTTAACTTATTTCTGAGTGAACTTCTCTGCAAAGCTTCATGATATATGAGCAGGAGAATGTAAAGTAGTTTTAAAGGCTTTCTCTGAACCGAGCCAAAGCTTTACTCTTCCTGTAATACTGCTGACACATTTCTGTTGGTTTTGCAGGACATTTACGCTCATTTTATAGCCTCCTGGAACGACAGTGAGCTGTATAGTGACAGCACTAAGAGCAGTCTCGTCGTTCATTCTTATGTCTCTGAAGTTGTCGTCACCTCAGCATTGTGAACGGGCTCTGTTTGTGGTCGTGATGGTGGTCACCAACTGTGTACACACACATGACTGAAGCTTGGCTTAGGATGATTAGATGCCCACTCTTTATCCTTCTGAACCACACACACACATACACACGCACAAGGTCTGACAGATGGCCTTCCTTGAGAGAAAGACAGTGATCCTTTATCACCTTGTCCTTTGTAGTATCAGCAGCGTCGTTTGAAGAAATGAAACAGGCTCCCTGATTGCACCAAAAGGGCAGTTTGCTGACAGAATTGCAAGGATAGTGACCCACAGAGCGACGACGAAACAGCATGTTTCTGATTCAAATCACATTTTCGCATTCAAATAGCTCCTTTTCATCCTTCTCTGGTTATTCATCTGTTCTTCCTTCATTTCTCTCTCTTTGTTGCTCTCAATAAATGTCACAGATTCAGTGCGACTCACATTAATATGGGCAAGTTGATTGGTGGATGGGGTTGAAGTGACCAGGGGAGAAAAATGTAAGAAATTGCATTTTGTTTACATTATGGAAACTCCAAAATATTTTGCACTAAAATTAGATAGATAGATAGATAGATAGATGGACTGACAGACAGAAAGACGTAGTAAGATAGAGAGACAGGTAGATAGATGGATGGATTGGTTGATGGATGAATGGATAGATCACAGGTATATAGATAAAGGAGTAGAAATATGGACTGACAGAAAGACAGGTAGTAAGATAGATAGATTGATGGATGAATGGATAGATCACAGGTAGACAGACGGATAGATAGATAGATCGATCGATCAATCACGTGTAGATAGATGGACGGATAAATGGAAAGAAAGATGAATGGATGAATGAGTAGATCACAGATAGATAAATGGATAGATAAATGAGAAGAAAGACAGGTAGTAAGACGGACGGACTGATTTAATGATTAATGGACTGATTGATGGATTGATGAATGAATAGATCACAGGTAGACAGATGGATAGATAAGTAGATAGATTGATCGATCGATAAATCACATGTAGATAGATGGACGGATGGATGGATTGATTGATGGATGAATGGATAGATCACAGGTAGATAAATGGATGGATAAATGAGAAGAAAGACAGGTAGTAAGACGGACGGACTACCAGACTGATTGTTTGATTAATGGATTGATGAATGGATAGATCACAGGTTGATAGATGAATGGATAAATGAGGAGAAAGATGGACTGATAGACAGAAAGACAGGTAGTAAAATAGAAAGACAGACAGACAGATAGATAGATGGATGATAGATGGATGGATTGATGGATGAATGGATAGATCACAGGTAGATAGATGGATAGATAAGTAGATTGATCGATCAATAAATCACATGTAGATGGATGGATAAATAGAAAGAAAGATAGATGGATGGACTGATGGATTGATTGATGGATGAATGGATAGATCACAGGTAGATAAATGGATGGAAAAAAGAGAAGAAAGACAGGTAGTAAGACGGACAGATGGACGGACGGACTGATTGATTGATTAATGGATTGAATGATGGATTGATGAATGGATAGATCACAGGTAGATAGATGGATGGATAAATGAGAAAGATGGACTGATAGACAGAAAGACAGGTAGTAAGATAGAAAGACAGACAGACACATAGATAGATAGACAGACAGACAGACAGACAGATAGATCGACAGATAGATGGATTGATGGATGAATTGATTAGATCACAGGTAGATAGATGGATAGATAGATTGATTGATCGATTAGTCACATGTAGATAGATGG
>JAHKKF010476268.1:0-20001 GCA_019740295.1 Labeo calbasu
TGCAGCATGATAATGCACGGCCCCATGTTGCAAGGATCTGTACACAATTCCTGGAAGCTGAAAACATCCCAGTTCTTGCATGGCCAGCATACTCACTGAATATGTCACCCATTGAGCATGTTTAGGATGCTCTGGATCGACGTATACAACAGTGTGTTCCAGTTCCTGCCAATATCCAGCAACTCCACACAGCCATTGAAGAGGAGTGGACCAACATTCCACAGGCCACAATCAATAACCTGATCAACTCTATGCGAAGGAGATGTGTTGCACTGCGAGAGGCAAATGTTGGTCACACCAGATACTGACTGGTTTTCAGACTGGTTTTACTGTGGCCAGCCTAAGGCACACCTGTGCAATAATCATGCTGTCTTATCAGCATCTTGATATGCCACCCCTGTGAGGTGGATGGATTATCTCAGCAAAGGAGAAGTGCTCACTGACACAGATTTAGACAGATTTGTGAACAATATTTGAGAGAAATTGGCCTTTTCTGTACATAGAAAAAGTCTTAGATCTTTCAGCTCATCTTTCAGAGTTCAGCTCATGAAAAATGGGGGCAAAAACAAAATTTATAATTTTGGTAAGTGTACTTTTGATAACTGAATCTGTAGCATTTTTTCCAGTAAATATGAGTGTGTTTGCATGTTCTGACCGGTCCAATTGGTCTACTGGGTTTCCTGTCCCTTGCTGTCCACAGTAGCAGCCATAGTGTTGATACTCCTGAGGACATCGTCCGGTCAGACAGTACAGCATTTCTCCCAGAGCAGACATGTCTCTCAACACCTCTCCAGATGCACTGTATTGGAGGAAAGAGGTGCTGCACTCTACAAACACACACACACACACATACAGATTAATGCAACCACACTTCTTTGATTGTGGCATCTTGTCATTTCTCTCTCATCATTTCTGTGTCTGTTTGTAACTTATCAAATATAGGTATGTTTAAGCTCTTGGATTTCATTAAAGCACCTTAATTTGTGTTCTGAAGATGAACGGAGGCCTTATGGGTTTGGAACGACATGAGTATGAGTAATTAATGACAGAATTTTCATTTTTGGGTGAACTATCCTAAGGAAAAACACTACAGGCAAAACCGTTTTTCACTCAGATTTTAGGCTATTTCAGACTACTGGAAAGAAGTATGTATGTATACGTATATGTATATGTTTTTGTCCATTTCTCTGTATATTTCTCACCTCCAGAGTTGTCTTGCTGCTGCTGCAGATCTGACAGTCCAGCAGCCTCCAATAAAGACCAGAAAAAGAGCGGCGCCGCCCGTCTCCTGACCCGGTGAGACTCTGGGAAACACACACAAATACACACACTGATTTCTCCTGAGTATAGACGCAAGTGTTTTGAGAATAGCTTAACCTAATTTACCCAAGCAGGACATGTTCTTGGATGAACATCCTTGTACAACATTACCATATCAATCAACCAGTTAGATTTTCGGAACAGGGTTATCATCAACCAGTCATTTTCTTCTGATTTCACAAGTTAGGTATGAACAAGGTTGGACTCACATTTCAAGGTTCTCGAAGTAAAAGTAGCCTTAATTGGGTAAGCTTCTATCTACCTTTTTCTTCAGTGCGGAAGTAACCCTATAGGTGAGACTTCCAGTTCATTATCCGCTATAAGAAAATAACAAGAAGAATAACAACGTGCAGTAAACAGTAAAACTGTTTGCACTACAAATCAGTGTGTTTATAATTAAGATAATACATTAAAATAACACGGTAAGACACATCAATTTGCAATATCAAGCAGAAAAACAAGCTGTTTTGTATAGCTAAAAATAGCTGGACACGGATGAGACCGGAAGCCAGACTCATAAAATTTACAAATGGCCAAGTCCACTCTTACGGGAAGAAAAATGTGGATAGTACTGAACAAAAACTACTGTACAACAAATATAATTTTTGAGCCCTCATTTGCCCCAATAGCAATAGTATTATAAGTACAGTGTTATAAATCTAAATGACTTTTTAAAAAATTAAGATATAAAAAATATTGCTAGGTTTACATTATTAACTGTGAAAACGTGTCATCACATCCTTTTTCACAACCATTTTCAGTCTGTTGATCCAGGAACATGTTATGCTTGGTAAATCATATTGTTTTATTGAAGTTACTGTGGATTGTCAACATTACCAATTTTCTCTGATTCCTGTGAGCTGTCAGATGGTGTATTCTCTTCCTCCTTCTCCTGCTCCTCTTCCTCAGCAGACTCCTGCTGAGCTGCAGTAGTCAATGGCGGTGAGCGATCCAAGGCAGGAGGTTTCTGGGGATGAGGGGCGGTTTCAACAGAAGCGTGGCTTGATGTTGTGGTCCGTGTGCTGACGGGCTTATGAGGAGGAACTGCAGATGTGGTCTTGTGGTTCTTAGTTGGTTTTGCAGATGTGTGAGCTATTGGTCTTGGTGATACACTGTGAGGTTTAGGGAACCACATGGATGGACTGACCTCTTTGACCCTGGATGGGATCACAGTGGTTTGAGTTGTCACTGATTCATCTGCTTCTTCATCACTTTGTAGATCTTCCCTACTGTCTTTCTTGTGCTTTTCATCCTCTTCAGATAGAGATGGCTTTGTGTTGACTTGTGTTTGCGTAGTTGGTTTGGTCGTGCTTAAATAGCCAGGTTGTTCTGCGCTGCTTTCCTGACTTTTTCCTGTCTCTTTATCTTCCTCACTATTCTCGATGTTTTCAAACAATATCTCTTTCTCCTCACTTCCTTTCATAAATGGAAGTTGCACCAAAGTGCTTGCAGCTACTGTATTTTTATAGGTACCTGTTGGCGGGGTTGTTTTGTGATGTGAGTTCTGATTGGTTGTTATTTTGGTGGGTGTGGTCATCGGAACTATATAAGGGCTTTGATTGGTTTCTGTTGAATGTTCTTCTGTTTCCCTGTCACTCGCTGTTATTTCTTGCTCCTCTTCTCTCTCCTCTGGTGACTCATCACTCTTTTCTTCTGGTATGATGCGTAAAGGTGGGCTGACATATGGTTTATCAATGCCACTTAAGTAATTAGTTGTAGTATGTGCAGGTGTGTGTGTGACAGGTTTTGAAGTGTTGCTTGCAGCTGACTGAAGTGTGTTTTCATCACTCTCATTGTCATTCTCCTCAGATGAATTATGATCAGTTTGTGTTTGAGTTGTTGGTGTCGTGTGGGGTGTATAGTGAGGACTGCTTGTGTTTGAATGAGTGTTTGTGTATGTATCTGGTAATTCTGTGACAGACTGTGATTCTGCTGTTGTGGTTAGCGTTATGCTACCAGTCAGCTCATCTGTCATAAAACCAAAATATAACAGTCAGAAAACATGCTGAATGTTTTAATGAGATCATCTGCATATATGTTTTCAGTAGAAGACATGCTCACTGTTTTTGTCTCTGTCTGGCTCTTCTGTCGTCAGCACAGCAGTAACTAAAATACAGAAAGTGCGACACAGGTCACATTATTATGGTTTTAAGACTAAATGTTTATTTGTGTATTCTAAAAATAGTTATATTATCTAAAAATACTAGTATAATTTAGAATTAAATTAGAATTAGTATAACTGTATTGTATGAATTATATTATATAAGAAAAGTATATAAGAAAGTGACCCTGCTGTTGTTGTTTCATAAAAATACAACTAAAATACTGTTTTTTCCCATTAATTACAATAAAGCCTAAATAAAGTAAAATAAAATAGAAATATTTGATGAAAAACTTAAAAATTAAAAAAATTACCCATAAATTAGAAATGTTTCCTTGACAGCTAACTGAAATAAAAGTTGAAGTATTCATATTAATTAATATTAATATTATTTTATTAAAATTGAAATAAATATAAATAAAACTAATAAAAATAATACATAATAAAAAAGAAATCAAAATGAAAACTGAATATAATAATATATTAATATTAATACATTATTATTTAATAATAATATTAATGATATATCATAATATAAAAATAATACTAAAATAACACTAGTGCAGAAGAAAGTCTTACACGCTTGGAAGGACATGAAGATGAGTAAATTATGCCTGAATTTTTATTTTTGGAGTGTCTATTTACACTAAGTGCAAACAGCCAGACTTGTTGGCAGAGGCTATTTACAATAACTCCGCCCACCAACGTGTGACTGGGCTAGTCAACTCCACAAAAGACGACTGCTAAGCATCAGCTCCAGTGGTGTAGGTGGTAAAGTGCGTGTCATAGTCTTTTCGACGGAATTGACCCGAGTTCGAATCCGCCTTTTGCCAAACTTTTTTTTTTCTCCCTTTTAAAATCTCATATCATATCGGAAAGGCATTTATTTTCAATAAAAATTTAAGAAACAATCCAAAAGTTGAAAACAAAGTATGGTGTGGGTGTAGGGCTTTATTGTCCTAATAAGGTGGCATCCATTTAATCATTTGAATTAAAGTTATAATTTACACTTAATGTGTTATGCTTGGTAATTTATGGCATTGGTACTTAATTTACATCTTCAGCTAATGTATGTAGGATTTTTTTTTATTTTAAATTGCTTAATTATAAACTAGAAGAAGTCAGCAGCTACAAAAAGGAATGTAATAAAAAATTCTAAAAGCCTTAGCTGTACTTAAACTGTGAGGTTTAAAGGCTTGTCGCCATTTAGAATCATTTGATCACATTTGAGCAGTGAGTGTGCTGGGATTCCAAAGAAGTCCTTGATATACAACTTGAGATAAATTTGTTTGTGGTCTAGCTAAAAGCTCAAAATGCAAAAACCAACACAGTGCATCTGAGGTTATATCTCAGGCTGTAAAAAACGGCACACTCTTACCATCCTCATATTTCACTGCCTCCTCTTCCGCTCTTTCAACTATACTTCCTCTCTCTGGGTTTCTGTCCATTTCTCTTTCCTCTGCTTCATTCTCCTCTTCCTCTGGACCTGAAGATGAAGTTCAGCAGCTTAGATAAATTGAAGTCTTTAGGTGGCTGAGGATTACTGGAGTTCCCAGAACTAGCGATATGAGGGAAAAATGACCCTCTCAGCTACAGAAAAGAGTCTAAATATAAGTTCAGTGAAGCACTTTACCTGACTCAAATATCCCAGGGAGCTTTGTGCTCTGGATATTGCTGCCCTGAGAACCGTTAACCAGCACCAACTCATTGGTGAAGTTACTCTCAGTCTCATTCAGTGTGCCATTTAATCCTGAAAGACAAGAGGGATTTTATATGATATTTAAAAAAAAGAAATCCTGGACAGAGTGGATCTTGTTCACTAATAATTGCTTAGGATTCACAGAAAATACATGTTCTTATGCAAAATTCTAGCTGGAATTTTATCTTGTACGCACATGTGTTGCACATTATTATTTATCATAATATTTCTACAGTAAGTCTCAGTACTATATTATATACAAAAATATTTTCAAATATTTAAATATTACTACCATTCAAAAGTTTGGTTGATTTGGTTAAAATGGCAATATTGTGAAATATTATTACAATTTCAAAGGCCTGTTTTCTATTTTAATATATTTTAAAATGTTATTTATTCCTGTAATGCAAAGGTAAATTTTCAGCATCATTACTCCAGTCTTCAGTGTCACATGATCCTTCAGAAATCATTCTAATATGCTGATTTGCTGCTTGAGAAACATTTCTTCTTATTATCAAGGTTGAAAACAGTTGTCCTGCTTTATATTTTTGTGGAAACCAAGTTTAGATTTTTTTGTTTATAAATGTACAGAAAATGTATATATATATATTTTTTTTTTTCCTTTTTGAACTGTATATATATTTACACTACTAGTCAAAAGTTTTTGAACAGTAAGATTTTAATGCTTTTTAAAGAAGTTTTTTCTGCTCACCAAGCCAGTTATTTTAAATAGTAAAAATATTTCACAATACTACTCCTTTTGCTGTATTTTGGATCAAATAAATGCAGGATTGGTGAGCAGAAGAGACTTCTTTAAAAAACATTAAAAATCTTACTGTTCAAATACTTTTGATTGGTAATGTATGTATGTTGGTATGTTTGTTTATATCAACAGATTCCATATTTCTGTGCATTACCATAGAACATGATCTCCATGTCAACGTCTGATGGAGAAAGCTCCAAGCTGTCTGAGAGACAAACCACACTGTTAGTTAATCAGCATATCTAAATCTCTCTCTTTCATTCTTTTATGTTTGGGTTATCTGCTATTTCACTCAAAAATGCAGTATGTGCAGTATATAAAGCATCTTTTAAAAGCAACAAAGTGCTGTACAGCTACTACAAATATACAGACAGCAATAAATATAACACATTTTTAAAAAAGGATAAAACAATGAACTGATGTGGGTTTAAACATCCTCACCTGTTACATTGGCCATATCAATAGTGTAGGTGTTATTATCATGTAGATCCGTCACAAAGGGAGAGACTGAGAACATAAAAGAGAGATGAAAACTATGAAAACATTCTTATGCTGCTATATGCTATATATTTATCTGATTCTGAACACACTTGTGTGCCACTGAAATTTCTCATCACTTCATCTCATCTGTGAAAGGTAAAGGTGCTCGTGTTCTGATTTAATACTGTTACCTGTCTGTGATGTGATTGGTTGGTTATCTCCAACTTGTTTTGTGACTGGATGGTTGGAGCTGATGCAGTCGATAACCATCTGATCACAATGACAGAATCCTTCCTCACAGAAATCCAACATATCTGCAGATGTTGTATACAGAATTGGGGTCAACTGTTTTCTGTAACTTAATCGTGTCATACAGTAAATTCTATATTTTGCACGTTAGCTTTGTAAACACTGGATCAGTGCTTCCGCCTACATCACATGCATGATTTCATAATGCGTGAGGTTGAGCTAGTGCAAGATGAGCATTTGTGGTTAAGAAGTATATAAATTTGTATTTTTCTTAGAAAACTATCAATCATTTTGCTAGAAAAGACCCTTATTCCTCAGCTGGGATCATGTAGAGCCCTTTGAAGCTGCATTGAAATTGCAGTTTGGGCCTTCAACCCATTGGCTCCCACTGAAGTCCATATGGAGAAAAATCTTTGAATCCATGTCATCCAAGATCCGTGAACATCTTGGATGACATGGAGTAAGTGAATTATCAGGAAATTTCATTCTGGAAGTGAACTTCTCCTTTAAAATTATCATGATGAACAAAATGTTTAAAAATTATAAATGTTTGTTGGTCACAGACCTTATTTTAAGAAATAGAGAAATGCTATTGGGTTTTGTGAAAGTGAACTAGGTTGATCCTACTGTAATTTCCTAGTTGGCCTACAAAACTGTCACTGCAGCGCTCTATAAGCATATAGTACGAATATTTTTAGCCCGTTGTCGGAAATACCTTCCTTGACTGAAAAATCTGCTGTGAAAATGTTTTTAAAAAATATGTGTGTACCACAACTAGAGTTGTAGCTGCAGGTGTAGTTGTTGTACGTCGGTGTCCTCCGACTACAGTTTCTCTCCTTTAGCTCTTGCGAACATCTCCAGTGGGTAAGACAACACCTACAACACAATCACATTTATTTTAATTTGTAATTTATTTGTATATATGTATTTATACAGATTCCAGATTCCAAAACAGGGCGGCAAAGGAAATGAAAACATTAATGTCCTCTGATCTCACTATGGATGTGGGTGTATGTGTGCGCCTTTAAATCAAATTATATTCATATGTGTGCATTTATGTTAATATATGCACTTTAATATAAAGTGCGTGTTTGTTTTTTTACACGCTTCACTGATCTGCCTGTTTTTATTTTTAAATATCGCGTTGAGTGTTTGTGTGTGTGTGAGCGCGGACTCCACTGTGAAGTTAATAAATCCATTTAAAATCTTTCTACCCCCTCCTGAGTCTAATTTTATCCGCTTCCTATCTCTCTCTGCGCGCTCTCTCACCGGTCGAGTGCGTCGGCAGGCTGTACGTGCGCGCTCGCGGCGTCCCGCGTGTTTGCGTTGCTGCAGTAATGTCCGTGATTCTCGATGTCCCCAGGACAGAGTCCGGTCTCACACCGCAGGTTAACCGTGAACTCCAACACCGACCGCAGGTCATCAAACACAGCGTACAGCCAGGTGAACCGCACACCCAGACAACCTGTACGTCAAACACACACAAACATACGTCTATTTTAACTATAAACGATTGTTTGTGTGATTTAATATATATATTATGGAAATTATATAAATAAAGTGTCCGTATAATATCTTGTGGGCATTCCAATCAGAACTCACCAATCAGAAGCTCATCAGAATTGAGGTCACTTGTTTCTGGGCAGAAAACAGCAGTTCCGTGAACTGTACAGAGAAAAGTATTTGTCGTACATTCATGTTTTTGACAGAGATAATTTATATGCTGTCCCCATAACATTCCAATAAACTTAATGCATGTAATGTGTAATACTTAATGTGTAATATTATGTAAACAGGAATACAAGAATGTTTGCCCAAATGTGACTTTGGACCACCAAACCAGTCGTAAGTAGCAAAGCATTTGTAGCAATAGTCAATAATACATATGGGTCAAAATTATATATTTTTTTCTTTTATGCCAAAAATCATTAGGATATTAAGGATATTTTGTAAATGTCCTACCGCAAATATGTTAAAACTTAATTTATGATTAGTAGTATGCATTGCTAAGAACTTCATTTGGACAACTTTAAAGGTGATTTTTTCAATATTTAGATTTTTTGCACCCTCAAATTCCGGATTTTGAAATAGTTGTATCTTGGCCAAATATTGTCCTATCACAAACCATACATCAATGGAAGTTTATTTATGCAGCTTTTACATGATGTATAAATCTTAATTTTTAAAAAAATTACCCTTATAACTGGTTTTGTGGTCCAGAGTCACAAATAAGGTATGAAATCTAAGTATATTAAACTGTTTAGCACAAACTGCATATTTTAGATGGCCAGTATTTTTTCTTATTCACACTATTTTTTGTATTATCTATTAATTTATCTTAAGTTACTTAATATAACACTTGCTTTGGAAATGGGGCCCTCAACACTGTTTAGTGTAATATTTCATTCATTCATTTTTCAAAATGGTTGACTTTGAATAAAATAAAATAATAATAATAATTATTATTATAAATTTTCACTACAAATTAATGTAAATGTTTAAGTCGAGCAACAAACCTAAAAAATAACTCAGAATATTGTTTCATTTTTTTATTTTATGTAAAATTTAATGTTATTTATATGATTTATCTTTTTTTTTAATATACTTTCATAACATGTGCAGTGAGTTAAGGGTTAATAAACTGATGATTTTGAACAAAACATTTGATACTAAGTAAAATTGTTGGTACAATTTTGTGTTAGAAGCGTAGAAGTATTTTTATCCTTAAATGGTGACTCTTAAAATAACAATTTCATAAAACATAAAATTTTAGACTTTAGATTTTGGTCTTGTTCACTAATCGCTTAAGAGTTCTTATGCAAAATTCATGAGAAAATAAAAACAACAGAAAAACAGTAAATATTATTACTTTTTTCTTAATATATGTTAAATTATACTTTATTCATGTGATGGCAAAGCTGAATTTTCAGCATCATTACTCCAGTCTTCAGTGTCACATGATTGTGACCCTGGATCACAAAACCAGTCTTAAGTAGCACAGGTATATTTATAGCCAAAAATACATTGTATGGGTCCAAATGATCAATTTTTCTTTTATGCCAAAAATCATTAGGATATTAAGTAAAGATTATGTTCCATGAAGATATTTTGTGAATTTTCTGCCGTAAATATATCAAAACTTTGGCATTGCTAAGAACGTCATTTGGACAACTTTAAAGGCGATTTTCTCAGTATTTGATTTTTTTTTTTTTTTTGCACCTTCAGATTCCACATTTTCAAATAGTTGTATCTCAGCCAAATATTGTCCTATCCTAACCATACATCAATGGAAAGCTTATTTACTCAGCTTGCAGATGATGCATAAATAATCTAAAAACTGACCCTTATAACTGGTTTTGTGGTCCAGGTTCACATATGCTGATAAAAAAAAAGTGTAGGAACTAAAAATAATTATCATGCAAATTTCAGTTTCAGTGTGATGAACTCGCTTTCACTCTTTCACCTGCACCTTTACTCCTGACAAACAAGTGTTTGCATATTCTCACCTTTCTGCAGGATGAAGAGGAGAAAAACGTTCAGCAGCCTCATTTTTATCTGCTACAAAACAATCAGTTGTACCATCCAGTATTCCTAGGTTTAGTCCAGCACAATGAAGAGGCTGAACCAAGAGCTTCAGCAATCAGACACATATATCCAAACTCTGCGCTTCACAATCTCTTCTAATGCAGGTGCGTGTAAGAGATGAGAAAACAATCCCAAAATGAACAAAGGCCTATTTAGGACACTCTAAAAGGTCAAAGGGCAAAAGCCAGAGTGGTCGTCATAGTAACAGGGCTGCAGGAAGTACACACTCTTTACATTTGAATCAGGTCACACATAAGATGAAGTGGGATCTCGCTCTCTCTCTCTCTCTCTCTCTCACACACACACACACACATACACACCTTCTATAGCTCTCTTTTATGCAGGGTAAAGGTCATGACCCCAACTGATAACTGACCTCCTCAAACAACTGACCATTGTGTTTATATTTGTGTGTGAACAGGAACTCAGGTAAGGATCAAACAGAAAGTGGGGGTTGTAAATGCTTCTTTGTTTTTTTTTTGGTTTCTAGAGAGTTTGAAATAAGCATACTGCAACGCAAACTCTAAAAACACACAGCACACACAAATATGTGTATTAATCCAGTTTTAATGGCAGTAAACACATTTTAGCGACAACTCTCAGTACTGAATGGCTTTTATAAGTATTTCACCATCTTGAGGGTAATAATTTTCTTTCAGATGCTTCAGGGTTTGATTTTTGTGTGTTTGTTGGTGTAAAACTAAATAAAAAATCAAACATGGGTAAATATGTTTACTTTTATTTATATTCAGGAGAGACAAAGTGCAATTTGGGTACTATAGATGCACAGACTATACAGATTCAGTTTACAGGAACCCAGTTTCTCTCACATACAGTATAACGTACATAACACATTTTTCAGTTCAGATGGTTCAAAAGGGAGTTACCCGCAAATCAACTCAGTTCTTGTCTTACATCTTCACACACATTCTTGCCAGACATTTCTGCTTCAGATCTGAGGAAGAGAGAGAGAGAGATTGTGATTATATTATTAAAAAAACTGCTTCAACATAAACTTCAAATTGACCTGGTCATGCTGTGTAAGATTCATCAGAGCATGGTATTCTAAATAAAAAAGATGTTTGCCATTGTAATCCTTCATGAAAATGTAAAAAGACGTCATCATGGCCACTTAAAGGGGTCATGTACTGCCATTTTTCTGAGGTCCACTTATAACGTTATCAAGATTTTTACGTCAAAAAACATCATAGTTAGAAGTAATAGGTTATTTTCTGTCCTGTTTTGACCCCCTTCATCATAACAGTCTGTTTGAATAGCGGTGACGAATTGTAGACTCAAAACTAAACACCCACTGTTATGATTGGCTAACACTTGTGTATGTTTGACAACCAGCATCCTTCATAGATGGACACTGCTGTGTTTTAGGTCAAAAATGCATAAATACTCAGTACATATTAAATGAACTGTAATAACTGACAAAGCAATAGTGACCGCGTAATGAAAACAGTCACACTTCTGTGGTGCGACATTACTGTCGTATCCAATACAGCATGAGATTTGTATTCTGAATCCATTTTTTCTTTGTGAAAGGCAGAAAGTTGATCATACTGATTTTAAACTTAAGGATTTATTAGTTTGAATATACACTGAACCAAAAACTTGATAATTTAGTATACTTTATTTTTGCAAAACATCCCGTTTTGGTAGTGACAGTAATGATTTGGTCACATCACATAATTTTTAACTTTCATGCTAAAACACTACTAAAACATACTAAAATACAAAAAATTTGCATAACTGTACTAAAATGTTGTTTATGTTTTTCCCAAATAAAGGATTATGTGTTCCCTTTTGTCACTATCAAAATAATGATAACATGTTTTGGTTGTGACTGTTTTCGGTAGTGGCAATTCAATTGGATAACACCCCAACAAACAAAGATGTCACTACCAAAACGCCACCAAATGACTAAACAATTGTTAGGTTAGTTGTTGTGGTTAGCTAGCACAGTTTTGAACACCTCCCCAAAAAAGTGTGCTTAATTGCAAAAAAAAAAAAAAAAAAAATGACATACATACATATTTTTTATACTTTTAAACACATTTACCTCAAAGTGATGGGGCCTATCTACTCACACCTTGTTGCTATTAGATAAAGCGACACAGGAATATTTACAGATCATAAATTTAGGGGTGTAGTTTTTTTTTTTTTTTTTTTTTAACTAAAAGACTCACAAAGATGCTTTTAAAAACAACAATTTAAAAAATACAAAAATGATTTCAATATCATTTTCAAAAGTTAGGGTTAGGGGGTTAGGGTTCGGAACAGCCACCTCCCAATTGAAAGTACCCAATAAATGATGATTTTATATATATTAAGGATCTTAGTAAACATCTAAGATTTGAATACCTAAATGCTTTTTAAATGTGTTTTTTTGGTTGTGGGACAGCAGTTGGCACCAATTCTGTAAAATACAGGCTTTTGCATGCACTTTACCACACCCCTTTTCTAAACAACCCCCTTTATAGCTACCCAAAGGGTAAAGTTCAACATTTTTTGATAATTGCTGAATATTGTGTGGATGTGTGAAACACCACATGATTACAGAGGCATAAAACTCATTAGCATCTCCTAGTGGCTGATTTCTTACAGACATTTCTGCTTTATCAGCTTATGTCTGACATCACACAATTATATTTAAGGATGTTTGTGTTGTAAGCAAACAACGCGCTGCATGTGGCCTCAAATGCCATGAGATTCCCAAGCCCTTGAACTTACTCTAACCACGTTTATCTGCAGCGGCTTATTCTTCAGTTTCACTGCTGGAGACACTACAATCAAGTGACTGTCTGCAGCCTATTTCATCTTATTCTATCTTTGTCCTGCACAACACACACACTTCACCATCATTAAAACTGACCTTACACATCATTAGTCCTGCAGAAAGAGAGTGTTTAAATGGGATCACACAGACACACACTTTAATGAGTTCAGATCCACATGCAGGTACACACACACACACCTAGAAACTAATTCTTTAATGAGGTTGCAGTGACCTGCAGTATGTGTGTTAGAGGAAATGATAAAACAGATCTTAGTCATTCACTCATCAAGGAAAACAGCCTGTGTCTCTTTGCACAGACGCACATTTAACCACAGACAGCTGTAGCTTTAAATAACCCAGAACAATTCACTGCGAAACACTAATGAAGATATTAATGATAATGATAATGGCCCTTTTACGGGATATTAAAACTTCAGCCGCACTAAGAACAAGAATAAAACTTTGTTAAACTAATTGAGTCAAGGAAATGATACAGGATTTTCAATAATCTTTAATGTCTTTCTGTCGCAGCAGCTGATTTTAGTGGACGTTCAGTGAATGTCTGTGATTAATATTTGTATATGATTATATAATAATTACATATTTTAATTGTATGATATTTTGCTATGTGACAGTTTAATTTGTTTGCGGTTAGATGTAGATTTGTTGATGTTGTGTAACTCACTTCTGGAAAAAGTGAGTCTCCTCATACGACTGCAGACCTCTGCTGTATGTCTCTCATACCAGCGATGGCTGTCCACACAGTATCTGCAAAAAAAAAAAAAAAAAAATAAATATTTACTATTTGTTCATCCAAGCATCAATTTATGGGGATACATGCAAAATTAATCTCTTACTCCCTAATATTATTCATTTTTATAAACACAGTTGTCAATGTTTTGTACATTAATTAACAATTATTCCAAAAACCTGATACCACTAATGCTAATGCACTACATTTGAGTGAAAAGATGAATTAAAAAATGTTTTTGGTTTGTCCGTTTTTGACTTGATAACAGCACTTGAACTGTATGAACTCGATTTTATGTGCTTCCTTTTGTACAATGGATGTGAAATGGTCATTATCATAAATTTCCATATTTGATAAGTGATTTAGAAATAGTGCAGAATCTTAAAAATGAATAATAATTAATTGTTTACACACTTTGATTCCTACACTTTATAAAATGCTGGGTTAAAAACCCAACTTGGGTAAATATTGGACAGAACACATGCTGGGTTATTTTGACCCAACTGGTTGGGAGAAATGTTATTTCCAAACATGCTGGGTTATTTTAAGTCAACTATTGTTAAAAATTATTATATTGCTGGCTTAGAATTGACTGGAACTTATAAAACACACACATAGAATTACTAGAGGCAACAGCAAAAATCAAAAGATGAACTTTTATTATTAAGCAAGTACACATGGACAAAATACGAGTTGAATTTGGGTGAATACAGCATAGTTTACAATATTACATACATTTAAACTTGTTTAACAAGCATTTAAGACAAAAAATGTAACATTTAAAAGTAGCATTTTAATGTTAGTGTATTCAACCGATCTCTGTAATCGATTTTTACTGAAATAGCGCTAATTCTCGTGACGGTGTGTTGCCAAAATCTTAGACAGTGATGTGCTGCTGTTTGGCGGAGTAAATGCGAACTTTAGACCGCGGCCTCGTGTTTTACTCGTAGCTGAAAGATGCAGTGACTGACTCCAAAAATCTGCCCATAAACAAACAGTTCTGAGTTTAGAGAAAATATTTTAATATCAAACTAAATTAAACTCAGTATAATGATGAATAAAATCCTTTTGCTTTTCGCAAGGCAAAAGGCGTTTCCATTCTGCGAAACAACCGCTGCTGACGCAGCTGACTGACATCTCTTCCTTACGTTGCGTTGCGTAAAATAATACAATTCACAAAACAGTAAAGACTTTAAAAATGCAATGAAATGTATACAAATCTTTATTTCGCTGAATAAGTGCACCAAATTGGTGGTGCTGAGAACCTGTCTCTCCTGTAGAGGACTCAGAAAGCCTCATCGACTGTAACCAAAGACTATTGAATACTATATGCCTAATGCCTTAAAGGGACTTTGCTGTAACTCAGCAGCTGGATTGTTTTGTCAGAGACAGGCTCAACCCAATGGTTGGTTAGAAAGAAATAACTCAGTGTTAAAAATGACCCAGCAGCTTAGTTACAGAAAAACTATCCAGCACCTGGGTAAACATATTTAAAATAACCCAATAAAATTACCCAACAACTTGAACCCAGCATTTGGGTTAAAACAATGACCCATCAGCTGGGTAAAAATATATAAAAATAACCCAATAAAATTACACCACAAGCTGAACCTAGCATTTAGTTTAAAAAAATAGCTCATCGCCTGGGTAAAAATCTTAAAAATAACCCAATAAAATGACCCAACGGGCTGAACCCAGCATTTGGGTTAAAAAAATAACCCAGCATTTTTTTTAGAGTGGCAGGCTCTCAATATGATTTCAGACTTTTGGACCCCACTGAATATGTACAGTATATATGTAACTTGCAAGTGTTCAGTAACATGCATCTCTATTTTTTCTCTCTGTTTTGTGATATTAAAACAGAGGCCTGATTAGTTGTTGAGTGGTTGTGCAGTGCTGTACCGCTGTAAAGCTGCTGCTCTGTGACTGAATCCTCTGCACACGCACTGAGAGTAAAACTTGCACAGCTCAAACACACACGGCTGCAGCTTCACAGAGCTGATGGTCGCCCTGCCCCAGATCAGCTCCTCTTCAAGGGTCTCCTTCAGGTCCTCTTTCTCAATTCCTTGATGAAATAGCTCTATTCTCCATGGACATCCTGTCAGAAAAAAATAATATCTTTCCAAAAAAAATAATGGAGGAAAAAAGTACCATCTTCAGAAATGTCAAAAAGATCAGTATGATAAAAGTCATAATGGAAACTGAAATAAGATAATACAACATATGAAAGGATTTCAAGATTTCCAACTGCTTTTGAGAAGGAACACTTTCACATCACGTTGCTGGATAGAGAAAAGTGTTTTCTTGCTCAGTTGGCTGTATATAGATATTTAATTTTTGTATATGAATACTTTCTCCAGAATAATGTACAGAGATTGCAAGCAAGACATTTGTATGCCTACTTAAAGGAGAAGTTCACTTCCAGAACAAACATTTACAGATAGAGATAATTCCTAAATTTTTTTCCTCAAGAAGCGTCATTTCTTATTGACCGAAGAAAGAAAGACTCGAACATCTTGGATGACAAGGGAGTAAATTATCTGTAAACTTTTGTTCTGGATGTGCACTTTAAAGGGATAGTTCACACACAAATGAAAATTCTGTCATTAATTTGCTCACCCTCATATCATTCCAAACCTGTAAGACCTTTATTCATCTTCAGAACACAAATTAAGATAATTATTATGAAATCCAAGAGCTTTCTGACCTTGCATAAACAGCAACGCAGCTACTACGTTCAAGGCTCAGAAAAGTGGTAATGACATTGTTAAAATAGTCCATGTGACATCAGAGGTTCAACCTTAATTTTATGAATCGTGAATGCGTATTGAAGATTGACACAGAAGAGAAGAAATTGTCAAATAAAGTCATTGTTTTTGTTCTCTTTGTGCACAAAAAGTTATTTCATAGCTTTATAAAATTATGGTTGAACCACTGATGCCACATGGACTATTTTAACGATGTCCTTACTACCTTTCTGGGCCTTGAACGTGGTAGTTGCGTTGCTGTCAATGCAGGGTCAAAAAGCTCTTGGATTTCATTAAAAATATCTTAATTTGTGTTCCAAAAAGGAACAAAGGTTTGGAACGACATGAGAGTGAGTAATTAATGACAGAATTTTCATTTTTGGGTAACTTACCCTTCAACATAAAATTAAACACTGTCATCACTACTATCAAAATATCCATTCCTTTTTTTTTTCTCTGAGCTTTCAAACGCAGCAACATTAGCTCAACCAATACCGTGAGTTTGGAGACGGGTCTTATCTGATCGACAAATGAAGATGGGAGACCTGTTTGAACAGCATACCACATACCACAGAACAGGGCAGGGCTACATGTGTTGCTCCGCCCCATAACTACTCTTATTGGCTACATAGTCTTAATAATTAATAATCAGCACTTTGTGCGTACAAAGTGTAGGAGCGAAACTATAAATGAACTGTAAATGACACATCAATCTTGCATCATCCAGACAAATAAATTAGGAAATGTTTACTCCTTAGTAGTGGATAAAGTCAACCATATATTTGAATTGAACTACAGATACTCTGATGGAATATTACTCTAGTAAAAGTCAGCCAGATATACTTGTTTTCATTTGGTGACGCTAGTGGTGAAGAAATTATGCTCTTTGCATTTAAGCACTGCTGTAGGATGCCACAGCGCCTCAGTACGATGCTGCACATTTTGCATTAGCTTCTGGTGCCATCTAGTGGTCATCTCTATTGTAATTTGCTGGAATAAATGTCCACTTAAGGGGTCAATGAGGGCTCTCATTGTCTCTCTATGTCTTCCGTTCTGAATGAGGGCACCTGTATCGAGAGCTGTTGACACGGACAGCAGGTAAGCGGTTCAGATGTCTATGAATCATAGCGCGCTCTTTCTCACATATGCTGCGGCCTCTTTGTGTTTGACTCGATGAGACAGACGTAAGTGTGTATATATTGATTTTTAATGTGCTTTTAACCTTCCCTGACCCAGCCAAATCAAAACAATCTCCAGGGAAAATAATGGACCGTTGCTATGGATACTATCAGTGGCTCCGGCCTGACTCCATTCAAATCAAATCATTGTCATGGCAACAATAGCATTAACCCTGCCTGGGCACCACTGTGCCGCCGTTGCCGCTTTAACAGAATAAAAGGTCAAAAATGTCAGATTCCATTGTGTGTGTGTTTGTGATAATGCAGGGTCTTGCCTGGTTTTTCTGTATGAGATACTTTGGTGAGCTGCTGGATGCTTGTCGTGGTTGTTTGCCTCCGTGTTGGCAGTGAAATTGCCGTGGTCACAGTGGGAGCAATGGTGTGTGTGGCTGTCGCGGTAGTCGCCGCATGTCTGGTTTTTGTTGGCTGTGTTGTCGTGGTATCAGCTTTTGACTGGGTGATCACAGCGGTGGGTGTGGTCGTCACAGAGACAGTAGTTTGAGGAGCTGCTGATGATTTAATGAGAGGTGATGATGTCAATGAAGCAGCTGGTACTGTGGAAATAGTACAAAATAAAGCTGTTGAAGCAGTAATTTTCTCTGAAAAATCATTTTTGTCTGCCTCAGCACACCAAACTCTAAATTAGTACCTCTGCTCTTGTGGGACTCTGTACTGGCAGTCCTGTAGGAGTCTGTACTGGGTTTAGGCCATAGTACCAGGTCACTAGTGTTTGAAAGGTCATGCCACACTACTGTAGGAGCAAGACAGGGTCAGAATATTTTCACATATACATAATACTATGAATGGTATGTTTTTAATGTTTTTTAAAGAAGTCTCTTCTGCTAATTTATTACATTTTTAGCTGAATTTTATTTCATTCTAATATGCTGATTTGCTGCTCAAAAACATGTATTATTATTATTATTATGTTGAAAACAGCTGAGTAGAATTTTTTCAGGTTTCTCTGATGAATAGAAAGTTCAGAAGAACAATCTAAAATAGAAATCTTTTGTAACTTTATAAATGTCTTTATCATCACTTCTGATCAATTTAAAGCATCCTTGCTAAATAACAGTAAAAAATAAATTAAATAAATAAATATTCACTCCCAGCTTTTGAATGTCATAGTGTTTTATTTCAAATAAATGGTGATCTTTGGAACTTTCTATTCATCAGAGAATCCTAAAAAAATGTACTCAACTGTTCTTAAATATCATAAATATAAATAATAATGATAATAAATGTTTATTGAACAGCAAATCAGCATATTAGAATGATTTCTGAAGGATCATGTGACACTGAAGACTGGAGTAATGATGTTGAAAATTTTGCTTTGATCACAGGAAAAAAATACATTTAAAATATATTCAAATAGAAAGCAGTTATTTTAAATAGTAACAATATTTCACAATATTACTGCTTTTGCTGTATTTTGGATCAAATAAATGTAGGCTTGGTGAGCAGAAGAGACTTCTTTAAGAAACATTAAAAATCTTTTGACTGGTAGTGTATATAATTTCATAAAAAAGACAATACAGCTTATAGTATCATAGCTGACAACAGACACTCATAAAAACAATAACATTATCTCTGAACTCACTCACCGAAGGGCAGCAATGGAAATGTCAAATTACCTACAGAAAAGAAGAAGAAAAAGTCAAAGAAACCAACCAGCATGTTCCAAGTATATAAAGCATTGGAGTTATAAACAAGTGTGTGTGTGTGTGTGTGTGTGTGTCTGTGTGTTTGTACCTCTGGGTATTTCTTCAGTGATGGTCTGATTAAACAGAGGTCTGACTGAGCCCATGTCCCACAGCTGAGACAGATCACTGTCTGAACACATGCCTTTGTTTTATTACATAAACATGTAGTAATGTGTTCATATATTTTAATAATCTACTTTAATGATTTAATAATCTATAGTTTAATACTTTTAAATATGAAAGGTGGGTGAAAGCAGGGATAATTTTAGGTAGTCATTTTACTCAGTGTGCATTCATTTCATTTTAAATGAACTAAGAAGTTTTTGGTGTGCATTTTTGGTTTAATAAAATAAATCAATAAATCAAACAGTTAATTCTTCTTAAGATGTTTAGGCCATGCTTTTTTGGCCTGGTATGGAAACAATATTACCAAAAAAAAAACTTTTGTAGAAGAAAATCACGGTTTTATAATCAAAAAACAATTTTAAATTTGTGGGTAAATTATGCCAATAAAATGATTTTAATAATAAATACTAAAGCTGCAGCATGTAACCTTTTTCGTTAAAAATCAACAAAAATTGATTACTGATCAAGTACTTTAGGCATCAGTGTTCAAAACTCTAAACTCTTTTTTTTTATA
>JAHKKF010476269.1:0-16038 GCA_019740295.1 Labeo calbasu
CAAAATGAACGAAATGACTCGAAAAAAGATTCGTTCATTTTGCTGAACGAGACTCAAAGGACCGAGTCGGTAAAATGATTCGAACTTCCCATCACTATAAAAGAAGTCTCTTTGCTCACCAAGCCTGCATTTATTTGATCCAAAGTACAGCAAAAACAATACAATTTTCAAATATTTTTACTATTTAAATTAACTGTTTTCTATTTAAATACATTTTAAAATGTAATTCCTGTGATTTTAAAGCTGAATTTTTAGCATCATTACTCCTTCAGAAATTATTCTAATATTCTGATTTGATGCTCAAAAACATTTATTATTATTATTATGTTGAAAACAGCTGAGCAAAATTTGTTCAGTTTCTTTGAGTAGTTCAAAAGAACAGCATCTGAAAAAAAAATTATATATATATATATATATATATATATATATATATATATATATATATACACACACACTGACTCCAAGCTTTTGAATAGTGTGTTACAAAAGCTTTTTATTTCAGATAAATGCTGATCTTTGATCTTTCTATTCATCAAAGAATCCTGAAAAAATTTACTCAGCTCTTTTAAATATTGATAATAATAATAATAAATATAGCTGCAAGCAGCGATTACTGGGATTCAAGTGCTTAAGGCATTTAAGCATATAAGGAAAAAGACATTACATATTATTTAGCAAGTCTGTACCCAGCTAACTCAATGATGAATGAATGCTTGTTTAGAATCACCTGTTGCATGTGCTTAGCAAGTTTCGTGGAGTGTTGAGTTTTCCTTTAGGCTTTAGAGGATTCTGGGTAAATCAGGACAGGCTCCTTTTCTAAACGACCCCGTTATAGCTTCCCAAAGTGTAAATTAATTTTTTTTTGATAATTATTGGTTCAGAGAGTACAGAAAATTGTACTGTAGTGTTTTTTTCCAGATTGAACAAAGAACCTAGGACTAGTATGCAAAAGTAGTTTTTTTTACATCTCAGCCATTTAAAAAAAACAATCTGATTGACAGCAGTGGTTCTAGAGGCAAAGTTGTCTGGAACGAGCAGTTGTATCGTATCGTTGAATATTGTGCATATGTGTGAAAAAACGCAAGACGTGCTATCGTTTACGCCCTTGAAAAATGCGATATTGACCCCCCCCAGTGGGCGATTTCTTTTAAATTTCTCTCAGACCACTGGGGTCGTGAGTCGAACAGGCCCACCAAGCTTTGTTCCAATCAGCCTCCATTAATCTTGTCTAACAGATGCTCAAACTTCTTAGGCCGATAGCGGCCATGCTTTTTGAGATACGCAAATGTCCTTGTAGACACTTGTGGCACTATGAACCAAAACCGTGCGCACAATTGGACAAATGGTTGCACAGTTATAGCCATTTTAATTTTTTTTCCCTCTCATAGCACCATCTAGGGGCCAAGTTCCACCATTTTTTTCCTGGAAAACATCTCAGGAAACATAAGTGTTCTGAGTTTGGCGAAGATATCTCATTCTGTTTAGGAGTTATAGGCATTTCAATAAAAGTGGCCCTGCCCCTTTGCAACGTTGAGTTGAAAGTTCAACTTTTTTTGATAATTATTGATATTCGCTCTCCAGAGAATCTTTCTGAACTGGTTTGGTTCCAATCGGGTGAAAAACATTACTTTGCAAAAGTGGGTTTTCAAAAAATCCAAAATACCCGAAAATGTAATGGTTCGATGGTGTTGAAAATTTAGCTTTGATCACAGTAATAAATTACATTTCAAAATATATTCAAATAGAAAATGGTTATTTTAAATAGTAAAACTATTTCAAAATTTGACTTTGCACTTTGAAGAAAATAAATGCAGGCTTGGTAAGCAGAAGAGACTTTAAAAATAAAAAAAAACATTAAAAATCTTACCGTTCAAAAACGTTTGACTGGTAGTGTATGTGCACAGCTACAAATTATTATACAAGATATGATGTCTTACCTGACAGTAGATCTGAACCAAATACACAGGCTCTTTTGACTCCAGGCCATTCCGTGTCACTTCAATCTGTTCATCTGCGAGGGTTAACTATAGAGAAAAAGATGATAAAAGAAGGGATGAACAGAAAGAACAGTGCACTTTCTTGTTTTAGTGACAGCTGCAGGCTGCTGATGCTAAAAACACATAAGACATCTATCACATCCTGTTGCTATTATGAGAAGCTTTGGTGCTATCAGTGAATAAATGACTGGCAGTGACACGTCGCTCTGTAGTCAGGTGCAGAGACGATTCCTCGGGTTAGAAGAGGTGTTAAATGATTTGTCACCAGCTGAGCATATTGCCCACATATTATAAATAATAAATACAGGCGCATTGAAACAGTGAATCCGATGACAGACGGAGCACAGACTGAGCCATGCGTGTAAAGCAGTCACTGATATTCTAATCACATTTCTTCAGTCTATCCTAGCTTTTAGTGGATAATACATACATGATCTCAGAGAACCGTACAAAATAAAAAAGGCAGTTCATGACCTTTTTAATATTATCTTCATCAACAATAATGTACTATGACTTCATATAAAACATCCTCTTGCCATGCTCACCATATATTAACTCCGATATTACCTCAGGCTGTTCAAACACTGACTCTCTGTGTGTGAATGCCTCCACTGTAATGTGTTATGTGAGTGACAAATTTCTGCTGTGACTCATTTGAGTGTGTTCATACTGTGAGATGGGTGATGACCTCAGTGAGAGACACACAAACATTGAAAAAAAAAAAAAAATAATAATAAAATCTTTGTCCTGCCAAAAACAAAGGGTGACTACATTTGTGCAGCTAGTCACACTCCCACATAAAACAAACATTATCACGCAGAAAGCCTCTATACCAGACTACTATTGTAAAATGCATTTAAAGAGGAACGGAAGAGCAAATATATCCGTTTTTTTTTCAATAACAGTTTTGAGTTAGTAGGAAAAGCATTGAGCTGTAAATCTTGATAGTGTGTATAAAAGGTTGCATCCAGGTGGATCCACTGATAAATAATTTAATTATTCACACAAAATTTCCCTCAAGATCAGTAAAATGTTTCTCCATCTCAATCCATCTAGTTAAATAGCTGGAATGAATGAGGCACAGGCGGCAATAAATATGAGAGTGGAAGAACAAAAATAAAATCACAACTCTAAGCACTTTGTGCTTGTTTACAACTGATATTAACATCCATTTCAGGTGATTTAATCACAAGTTGTCATGCAAGGCAGCTTCGGTGAAAAGGTTGACCATTTGCACTGAGATTTTAAACTCTTGAATTGATGGAAAAAATTGCATGCTGTTATCCATGACACAATAGTACTTACAAATGTGGTTACATGTGTTTCTGATCAGATCACAAAGTGTTTTGGTCCCATCTTACACATGTATACTCACTAGGGCTGGGTTTTGACACAAACCGGGTACAGTACATGGCAATTTTTCTCAAGGAACTTAAAAACAAACAAACAAACAAACAAAAACTCAATTTAATGCTGTAAAATACACGTGAGAGTCAGTTGGTACTACATTACTATAATATTGAAGGATAAAATTAACTGATTCGTATACAAACGCTTAAGTTTTTATTATAATAAAGTTACAATTACATAATTATATTTTTATTCCAATCTGCTTTTTGAAATATAAGCTTTTAAATGGTGTCTGTCATTAAAAAAAAAAAAAAAAACAAACTTGACTGATCTATTCAAACACAAACATTAAAGAACAGTAAAAATGATAATGAATATGTTATATGTCACATATGTTTAGCAAGTTTTTGGTCACCTAATATGTTTTTTCCTGACATTGTTAATAACATGGTTCATACAAATACTGTAAAATGAAATTCCAGGACTTTCAAGGACTTTTCAAGCACTACTTTCTTGATTTTCAAGGACTTTAAACAGATCTTACTTATGTCTTCTTTTCAAATTCTAAAAACAGAGAAATAGATAAAAATATACTAATAAAAAAAATGGCAAAAATAAAGTGAAGCACATGTAAAGTATTACTACTAAAGTATTACAAAGCATACTATACTTTTACTATAGTAAAAACCACAGTTAATCTTCTTAAGGGATTTGTATTTGTGTATACTTCCTTTCTTTTTTTTTTGTTTTGTTTTTATAACTGTACTGCCTTAATGATCTGATGTTTTCCACTGCTTAAAAAATGTTTAAAATGAAATTATATGAAGCGTATGATTCGCAAACCCGAACCAAAGTCTTGATCTGAATCAAATGATTCGCAATTTGGCTACGAAGACCCAACCTAAAGCGAAAGATTTGCAAATCCGCTCCAAAGTTCCGATCTAAATCAAATGATTCGCAATCCACGCTCTGAAGTTCCAATCTGAAAAATGATTCGCAAACCATCATTTCAGATCAAGACTTGGATTGTGGATCATCCGACTTTGATCATCTGAACTTTGTGTATCGTGAATGATTTGATTTAGACCTGGTCTTCAAAACGTGTATCGTCAATCATTTGATTGAATCATTCAATTCGTGAAATGATTCATAAACCCATTCCCATTAAAAAAAAACAAAAAAACAAATGATTCACGATACGCGATCCAACTGGAATGCTTCAAAACAGTGAATCATTTTGCGATGCAATGATTTAATTGGTTTAGAGTTTCGAAAAGCTGTTTCACCCATCACTACGTGTTTTTTAAAATCATTACAAGCAATGCAACTTGAAAATGAATGGCTATTTGAATTTGATCTGGTATTTGCTAGTGTATTGCTTGAAATGAATGATCGAAGTTATGAGTTTGAATCAATCAGAGCGGTTCCAGAATAAATGACACAACTGATTCAGTTCATCTGTTCTTCTTTGCACATGTTCCACCATGTTTACATGACACTGTCAGAACTAGTACTTGCTTAGCTTCATTGTTTTCTGACATTAACTGAAATAATTCAAAAAGGTATGATGTTTCTTTGAATTGTGTGAATTTTAGGTGAAAAGATATGTGCTGACAAAATTAAACACTTATTCAGATACATTGTCTTTCAATAACTCAAACACTTTTCAAATACCTCTTTAGAAATATTGCCATTTTCAAAAGGATTTCCAGGCCTTAAATTTCAAAAAGGAGACTTGTCTTGAACTGAGGCACTACAGCAGCCTGTCACTCCACATTAAACAGCACCAAAACAGCAAATGTATGTTTGAATACTGTAATAAAATGGACAAAACTAAAATTTGAGACATTGTTTCATCTCAAAAGTAACAAAGCACAAACTGTATTGCGATCCTTCAGTACACTAACCGAAAACAGGCTAGATAGTCGATTCTTGGGATTTAAGAATCAACATAATTTTGTAAAAATGACAATTAAAATTGAGAAATCTATATTTTTGTATTATTTTGTGCTGGCTAAATCAATACCATAGAGTCCTTTTGGCTAGAAAACTGTCCATTTTGTTACCTGAATAATCCAAACCATATAAAAGGGGTTAGGGTTAGGTGCCAAACGTGCCTTTTCAATATGAAAAAGGATAACGTGAACCCTAAAATCCGCAGTCAGATCTCACCTATATAAGTGCGTGGCAGTGTTAATTACACTTGAGTTCAGAAAGCAGCCGTTAGGTTGTATTCCTGTCACGATGAGTGAAAGCTGAGTGCCACTGCGCTCTTTAGAGCGAGAGGATTATGCCCTTAAATAAGGCAGGGTTACAGAGAGCTGTGAAGTATTAAATATCCGTCTCAGTGAGTGTGCGAGTGAAACTTTAGACATCTTAACAATACCACATGAAGGCCCGGCTGAGCCACGGTCTAAGACTTCTGTTCATTCCACATCCTTACAAGCGAAAAGTGAAATCGAACGCTACCGCTCTGACGCGAGCAAAGAACCAGACCACTCACCAGCGAGGTCTATTTGAGAAGAGTGGGAAGAGATTACAGAGCAACACAACCAGGTGTATGTGAAGCTTGGGCTTCAGTAAGGTCCGGTGAGCCAGTGCAGCTCCTCGGAAAACCCTGGGTAACGTGAGAAGTAATGACCCAGTTAACACCAACTCTTCAACAGCTTGCCAGTGCTGAGAGAAAGAGAGGTATCCCCACCAGCAGTGCCAGGAAAATCAACTCTCACATGGGCTTCCAGACCTAAACGGTTAGAGAAACATACTTTAGCAGTGACCACAAAGGGTTTTAAATGTGAAGTCCCATGGGACACAAACACAAAATCATTCGCAGAAGTGGTCAGCTCAACTCTATTGTTTGGTGGAGCCCTTATGGAAAGCATCGAGGGTTTATGGGGATTCTTCAGCTAATCATTTACAAGCACTGACAGGCATGAAAGATATTAAAGTACTCTGGGTGCTCAGGAGGCACGGAGCTCCTCGCAAAAGCTGTTACAGAAATCCATTTAGCAGTGTAGATCTCCATAGCGCATGGTTATGCGGTGCTGCTCTGAAGTACAAAGCATGAAGTCAACAGCCCTAGAGAGACCTGAAGACATTAGGTGTCTCCTAACAGCATGTCTGCAGCCTTTAAGTGTAAACAAAGCGAGATTAAAGTAAAGTTATGACCAAGAGCAAAAGAAAAGAGTGGGAAAACAAAACAAGCAGTCAGCAGGACTTACAGAGGTTCAACATCCCGTCCGAACTGATTAAAGCAGCATCTTTTGTTCACCCCGAGATTCCGGCTGCACGCTGGAAGCTCTAACATTCAAGGATTCCCGCCTTCGATGTCCATCAGTCAAGCATGTGTGAGAGAAACACCCGTTGTTTTTGTCCAGCGCAAATCCACTCGGCAGAACACAGATGTCAGTTGAGTTTCCCACCCCCTCCAGTGCGCCGTCCTGGCTGAGTTGTTGTGAAGCACGAGGACTGAGGTTGTTCCTTTGCTGCGCTCCTACAAACTCTCACACAGAGTGGAGCGCTGGTTGGACGGCTTTTTGCAAAAGTGCAGTTTTCTGGAATTTCATTGTAGTTTGGTTTTCCAAGTTTTTGATGAGATGTTTCGGTCCTTCTCATTCCATGTTATTTGCAATTCCTCAACATCCGAGCACACTCACTGCATGCTTAGTTTGCTAGCCAAGAGTGGTTTGGAAAACACAGAGGATGATGAAAATAGCAGTTCTGTTGTGGTGTCCTTTCACTACATGCTCTTGCTTTCTCCAGACTCTATCGGTCTCCCCCGGTTCCCAACCCCCAGCGCCACCCCCCTTCGCTAGCTTTCAATGGTACAGTCCCTGGGACAAAGCGCAGGGCCGGTGAGCCAAAAGAAACAGTGGGGAGAGCTGTGAAGAGGGGGTTGCCCTTGCAGGAACACAGAGCGGTTCTCCAGCGTGTGCCCTTCACTCTCCATCCTGATCCTCTGGGACCAGTGCAGTCCAAAGCGATAGGAACAGAAGTGACAGAGAAAAATGTTGGTGTTGCAGTGAGAAGGTCTGGAGAATCCTTCGTGAACGACAAAGGCTGCTCGAGGCAGCAGGGCTGCATTGTCTGATAATCACACTATTGTAGTAGCACAAAAGACAAAGAGAGGAAACAAAGAGCCTCCATATGTCTCGTACTTTGGCAGGGGGTGTTTTCTGTTCAGAGCCATTTTTAATGACCTAATTATCATGTTCATTGATGAAGACAATAAGGACAGGTCAGGATGGTCAACTAGTTCAACAACTGACTATTCAATTAGTGAGGTTGGTCAGTTTTATGTAGCTTTTTTAAAGACATTGGTTCATCCGAAAAAAAAATTCTGTCATTTACTCACACTCATGTGGATATAAACCTGTGTGACGTTCTTCTGCAAATTCAAAAATAACATTTTAAATGCATCAAGCTGACTTGTCTGCGACTTCACACATTACGTAATCATGTTGGAAAGGTCACGTGTTGTTAGTTCTTTGTCTGTGTACTCTGGTTTAAAAAGGTAGGGTAGGGCGAAAAGCTCTCTCATTTTCTCCTCCAACTTCAAAATCGATGACATTGTTGTTTTACCTTTAGGCATTTGACTTTCTTTGCATGTTCGGTTTGTAATAGGGCTGCCCTCGACTAAAGATTTTTCTGGTTGACTAGTAGTCGTTCATTTTAAGCATTAGTCAACTATTAAAGTTCATTTTAAGCATTAGCACGTTTATTAATAAACTATACAAGTCATAATAATGAGCCTTTGATTGTCTACGTAGCATAATAAACGCCTAAACACACGCAAAATAGCTTGCCAGGGAAAAAACATGCCAGGGAAATGTTTTCGGCTTTCCGCAGTAGTGTATGCGCCTGTATGTTTTATACAGATTACATAATCTGAGAATATTTGTTTTCTGTTTGAATTGGTTCATTTAAAAATAGACATTTCACTCTATATAAATGTATTTTTCACATCTGTAAGGCAAGTGTACACAGAGTTTCTGAGTTTTCTCAAGTTCACAGAGACCCGGACAGCATAAAGCGCATCCTGTTTGCTTTAAATATTTTACAAAAGCACAACATTTCATTGTTATTGTGAATGCACACAAATAAACATAGAGTCTTTACAGATTCGAAAGATGTATTACTTTGATCTGTATGACCAAAAATGACGGAGTATTTTAAGTGCAAGTGACCGCACCGGCGCCTCCATCTGTCATGTAGGGAGCGTATTACTGTTCAGCTTCCACACTCCGTACTGAGGGGTTAACATAAGATTGAGTGGCCATGTAAAGTTGTTAAAGTTTCATCATTCAGATGAAAAGCCATATCTGAGATCAAAGAATGAGGTGAGTGTTTGGATGTCCTGTCCGATGTATTACCACATAGACAGGTGTTAAAGATCTGTCCAACACGGACTGCGTGACTTTGTCACTTACTGTGGATTTTAAACATTTTTTCTGTGACAAGCGACTATTAAAATTTTGGTCGACCAAGCCTCTTCTTGTCAACTAACGGTTAGTCGACTATTAGTGGGCAGCCCTACTTCGTAAACACTGGGTCGGTACTTCTGCCTACGTCACATGTGACCTTTCCAACGTGACTATAATGCGTGAAGTCAAGCCAGTGCAAGATAAGCATTTGTTGTTAAAAGGAATATACAATTTTTATTTTATAAAATGACCAATTGTTTCGCTACATAAGCCACTTACACCTCAGCTAGAATTGTGCTGAGCTTTTTGAAGCAGCATTAAAACTGCAGTTTGAACCCAATGGCTCACATTGAAGTCCACTAAACTTTGGAATGTTATCCTCAAAAACCTTAATTTCTTTTCAACTAAAAGAAAGACATGAACATTTTGGATGACATGGGGGTGAGTAAACTATCAGGAACTTTTTATTCTGGAAGTGAACTAATCCTTTAATTTTTTAATGGTGGTTAAAGAGAATGAACTTGAGATGCAGCTTCAATATGTTAGAATTTGTATTTCTAAACTCGTCCCATTTCAATTCCTGCTGCTACAGACATCAAAACATTGCTTTTGCATAAAATTTTACAACTTCAACAATACATTAAACTATTACCGTCAGTCTGCTGAGAGTAATGTTCCTGTTATGCATAATTTAAATGCTTGTTTGTGAGAATGATGGTCATTTTGTGTAATGAAATGTTACAGCTATTTAGCCTATCTGCTGAATATCTGTCAGCTGACTGATTGTAGGGCTGCACTTCCCATCTATATCCCTAACAAAAGTGTCTGCTTTGTTTCTGTTGGACATGATCCTAAATATGCCTTATTATACAGTGTTTCCTTACCACCAGCTAGTACTAGTACAGACACATGTGTCTGTGTTCATATAATCAAGCCAGAGTGGGCCAATTGTTTTACAACGTACAATGAACTAAAGCATTTACAACACTTTAAAAAGAGCCTTAGTCTGAAATCAAATAGCATATATATTTACCAATTAGTCGATTTTAAAGGTTTAAACTGACTTCCAGTTCAAGGTCTAATAGTGACTCCAGAGAAAGACAGATAGGGGCATTGCTCCTTGCCCCATGGGATCTCATGGGTACTGAAGATAAGGCAGTGACTGTGACAGAAGTACAAAAAAAGTCCACACGAATACAAATGCACAACATTTCTAGCTGTAAATCAGTGCAGGGGACAGAGAAAAGCAATGGGTCACTCCAAATGACATCACTCGTGCCATCAAAGCACATCTGAGGCCGATTAAAAAGATTTTCCTGGAGGAGTGTTGTGAAACGCGGCAGCCAACCACACGGAACGCAAGAAGGATCCAAAAGTCCTGCTATTCGACCTGCAGAAATGAGAAATCCGTCCCTGGAGTCCTACTCGCTCAGAAACACATGGCTGCCTCAGTGTGTACGTGTGAGTTTGGGGAGGGAGGCTGGCTGGTATTGGTTGTGTTTGGATGATTTCATAGAGGTAGACGAGGTCACGCAGACCAAAACAAATACGAGAGACTTCAGCTGAAATGTGAGGATGAGTTTAAAAAGGCTTTGGCTTAAATCGATGACACATGACGTGCCATTTGCTAGCATAGAGTGTGTTCCAGCAAGATTAGAAACACATATGATGTACGTCAACAAACGGATCACTCTCCTGAGAAAAACTGGCAAAGTTACGCAACAATGACCTTTAAAGGACCAGAATTGTGATCCCACTGAATAAAGAAATGCCAAGTCGTATGATTATTCAGTTAGTCACTAATGTGTCTGGATTAGCTGCAAAAGAGCATTCTTAAGAGTGGACACATTCCAGCGGAAGATTTAACACCCTTAAAGCATTCAGTTCTATAACAAATCCAGAGTGTGGTAAATACACATTCCTAAAACTGAGAGGAATGCAAAATGGTTGGGACAGGATTAGTCAATTAGTGAGGTTAAAGAGTTTGATGCATTCTATAGTATTTTATTTTTAACATCAACATGCACAACAGCATATTTTAAAATTGGGATAGTTAAGAATTGTTTTCATAATTAACATTTAGGGCTACAGCAAACAATTATTTTGATAATCGATTAATCTAACAACTATTAGACTGATTAACTGACCAATCGTCGATTAATCTTTTCTACTAAAAAGAATATTTACATATTCATATTAATGACTGTGTTTACACTCCAACTTTTGTAAGCACCGTGTGTCGTCTTCTCTAACAATCTCTTGCATTACAGCGCCACACTGGTCAAACTGCGTTACTGCAGGCCCTAAGATTAGGTCATATGAGATCAAACGACTATTCGACAACATAAATATTTGTTGACCATTTTATAGTCGATGTTGACGATAATGTCGACTATTTGTTTCAGCACTATTAACGCTACAATTATTATTAAGGGAGAAGTTCACTTAAAGAACAAAAATTTACAGATAATTTACTCACTCCCTTATCATCCAAGATGTTCATGTCTTTCTTTCTTCAGTCGATAAGAAATTATGTTTCTTGAGGAAAACATTTCAGGAATTATCTTCATATAGTGGACTTCAATGGTGCCCCCGAGTTTGAACTTCCAAAATGCAGTTTAAATGCAGCTTCAAATGGCTCTAAATGATACCAGCCGAGGAAGAAGGGCCTTATCTAGCAAAACAATCGATCATTTTCTAAACAAATTGACAATTTATGTACTTTTTAACCTCAAATGCTTGTCTTGTCTCGTCTCTGCGATGCAAATGCGTAGTCTGTGTAATCTGGGTCAATACAGTTAGGGTATGTTGAAAAACTCTGTCTCGTTTTCTTCTTCAATGTCAAAATCTTCCTACATCGCTATTTTATCTTTTTTTTGTAAAGGGCGTTTGATCTTCTTTGCATGAAGATAAAATGGAAATAAGATGGGAGTTTTTCGACATACCCTAACTGTATTGACCGTATTAAACCGGGAAAAAAACAAACAAACAAAAACAGTTCACACAGACACAGGTTAAAAAGTACATAAATTGTCAATTTGTTTAGAAAATGACCGATCGTTTTGCTAGATAAGACCCTTTTTTTCCTCAGGAAGCATAATTTCTTATCGACTGAAGAAAGACAGACATGAACTTCTTGACAAGGGGGTGAGTAAATTATCTGTAAATTTTTGTTCTGGAAGTGAACTTCTAAAAGCCTCTCTGCAAGGGCCACAAAAACAGGTTCTGTATTTTTGAATTTTAGCAAAGCTCAAAAGAACCTTGCACAATACAACATTTCTAGGATTACAAAGACAACATCTATCAACTTTTCCCCATTAAAGTGACAGCCAACATGCTTTTGTAACAAATTTACCACCTTCAACAAATTTCAAAACAATTACGCATAATCGTTAGTTTTGTGCAATTAAAGCTTGTAGTAATTTTGTCAAAGTACTTGTTGAATCTGAATATATCAGTTATTCTACTGAAGGGCTGTGAAAAAAAAAAAAAAATTCTGAACTATAGAGCAGGAGCAGGAGCAGGATACATTAAAATAAGACTCTCTCTGAACAGCTATACACATTATAAAATTATAATCCAATAGTGACCTAGTTCATTCAGATTTGCCTGAACAGAGGCTGGGCATCATGCCAGCTTTGCCAGGGCAAATCCTCCACATGATTCCGCAAATCACGCCTTGAGAGGACACTCAAGGAAACGGGAGGTGACTGAGGTGAACGCGTCTTGCGACTGGTCAGGAAACTGTACTACATTCAATAGCCAGATGAGTACATTTCATTATAGAGTGATGAATCAAATGAAACATTACAATCTCTTTGCTGCGGACAGGGCGGGACTGCTGAGGTAAGAGCTGGTCTGTACGTATGAAGTGGTCTTCCCACACACTCTCCAACCCGGGGGGGTGGCATGAGTGGTATTTTTAACGGGCTACAGAGTGGTTATGTTTCTGAGTGCATGTGCCCACAGGGCAATAGTGGAGTGCTCCATTGTTTCACTGCAGAGGAGGAACCCAGATACAGCAGTGCCTCGGAGGATGACATAACTGAGTAAGGTAGCTCTGACAGGATTTAAAGTGGACAGGAAATTGAAGTGGATAAGATTCAAGCACACGAGAGAGGGTAACATACTACAATTATGGTTGTGCCGATAGATGATAGCATCGTGTATCGACGATAGTCACAGATATCGCTTGTTGCTGATGCCTTTGACAATAGCAAGACTGTTATAATTATTATCCGACAAAAATAGACTGTGCGCCTAACTTTAGCGATGCAGTGCAGAAAGCCGCTTCTGGGGCGCTTTAGAAGGTGGCTGGTATAAACAAACGCACATATCACGGTGAGCGGGAGGGGGTGTTTCAGGTGGGAAGCATGCAATCTGTAATTGCGTGCAGTTGCTGGCACTCACGAAAGTGTGCAATCGCTTCCTTATGTGCTCCGTTTTTCCGGTTTTACTTTCACTTTTGAAATAGATCCCATTCAGCAAGAAGGGAAGAGGATCGAAAAAGGGAGCACAGTAACTCGTTTTGGGGGGAACGGCCCCCCGCAGACGTTTGCAGTGTAAATAAGGGGTAATAAATTTATTCATCATACAGTGATGTAACTATTGTATTCACTTATGGTACTGGGAGTGGTTTTTTTTAAGTGCATAAACTCGGCTAGGCTAGTCAGTGATGATGTTCTTTGATAACGTAGGCTAAACGTTCTTCCTCGTTTTCTGTAGCTGCTTTTAGAATAACTAAAGAAATGTAAGCATTAGTAATTTACAGTGTTTCTATTAAATTGTTATCATGTTAAACACAAATAAAGTCATACTGAAAACATTAGGCTGCTTTTACCCTTATGCTGGTGTTGGTTAATTTGCCGGCAATGAAACTAATTAAGTAGATTATTAAATAAATTAGCACGATAATATCGTGTATCGGCGATCTCACAGGCTGACGATAGGGCGATATGAAAATTGAGCATATCGCCCAACACTAACTACAACTATTAATCTCCTTATAAAATTACTACCAAACATGAATTCTCTTAAAGCTGAATTTCCAGCAGTCATTACTCCAGTCTTTAGAAATCATTGTAATATGCTGACTTGTCTTTAAGAACCATATAATTTTTTTTACTTAAATATTTCTTCTATTCTTCTGTTTCTTTTCTTACTTAACAGTAGGGCTGTTCTGTGATTAGTAGTAAATCTCCATTTCGTGCATCATCTGGAGCGGCATTTAATACACAGAGCCGCAAATCACTGACAAGCTACTCAAAATCGTGCTCATAATCGAATGCGATTCAACTGCAATTACGAGCGTGATTTCGCGTAACTTCTCAGTGATTTACGGGCTGTGTGTATTAATTGCCGCTCCAGCTGAACGCACATGACGGAGATTTACTACTAATCAAAGAACCGGCTTTACTGACTAAATGCGCATGATAATCGCATGCAATTTATCGTGCAGCCCTACTTAACAGTAAACCTTTGGATAGTAGTATTTAGGTTTTGAAAATCTTTGCATTAGAGCTTTACTTAGCGTGCTGTGAACAAAAAGTTTTCTCATAGCTTCATAAAATTAAGTTTGAACCGTTGATGTCACATGGACTGATTTAACAATGTCCTTACCACCTTTCTCGGCCTTAAACGTGGTAGTTGCGTTGCACTCTATGCAGGATCAAAAACACAGTTCATACAGATACTGTAAAATGAAATTCCAGGACTTTTTAAGCACTACTTGTTGATCGTCAATTATTTCAATTAGAAATCTCACTTATTAAATGTCTTCCATTCCAAATTCTAAAAACAAGAAAAATAGATAAGTAAATTTATACTAATAAAAAAATTAAATAAAGTGAAGCACATGCAAAGTATACTACACTTTTACTTTAGTAAAAACACTCTTAATTTTCTTAAGGTATTTGTATTTGTGTATACTTTATTTTTATTATTATTTGTTTTGTTTTTATAACTGTACTGCATTAAAAAAAAAAAAAAAAAAATTGGGAAAATGCTCCAAAATCCAGATCCGAATGAAATGATTTACAAACTGCGTTCCGAAGTTCCAAGCTAAATCAAATGATTCACGATCCACATTCTAAAGTCCTCGAAGTGTGGAACACTACTCATTTTACTTAGATCGGAACTTTGCGTATCTCAAATCATTTGATTTAGATTGGGACTTAAAATCGCTTATCATAAATCATTTGATTTGAATAATACTATTTGCTAAATGATTCATGAACCCGTTCCAATCTAAATCAAATTATTTGTGATACGCAGAGTTCTATTCTAAATCAAATGATTCGCGATATGTGATTTGATGTTCCGATCTAAAAAACAAATGATTTGCGATACACGATCCAACTGGATCCAACTTCGAAACAGTGAATCATTTTTGAAAATCATTACAAGTGATGTTGAAATCCGAAAATAAATGGCTCTTTTAATTTGATCTAGTTTTCTGCTAGTGAATCACTTAAATGATCTAAATCACAAGCTGACTTAATGACTTAATTGATTTGGTTCATCTGTTCCTCTTTTCACATCTTCAGCCATGTTTCCACGACACAATCAGTACTACTTGCTTAGCTTGAATGTTTTCTGACATTAAGTGAAATAAGCAAAAAAAGATGTGCTTACTGACAGAATTAAAAACTGTCTTTTAATAATTTAAGCACTTTTCAAGTACCTCTTCAGGAATGTTGCTATTTTCAAGGGTTTTCCAGCCCTTAACTTTCAAAAAGTCAAATTCAAGTACTTCAAGTATCTTGTACAAACCCTGCAGAAAGCTCTCGAATTTCTTTAAAAATATCTTCATTTGTGTTCCGAAGATAAACAAAGGTCTTACAGGTTTGGAACGACATGAGTAAATAATGACAGAATTTTCATTTTTGGGTGAAGTAACCCTTTTAGGGCTGCAACTAACGATTATTTTAATAATCGATTAATCTGTCGATTATTTTTTCGATTAATCGATGAATCGGGTAAAAAACAAAAAAACAAGAAAAACATTCATTTCCAACCCTTTATTCAAAAACATAACTAAAATCTTTAGTGCACAAACATGTTGCTCTTTGAGCTGTTATAATAATAATAAAATAAAATAAAAATGGACTAACACAAAAAAAACATACACATGTATGCTTTACATCTGCCAAATATATAGACTTTTTTTTAAAATAAAGTGCCACCTGAGCTGCCAGAACAATAAATAATTTATAAAAAAATAAATGTAAGAACTTGTTCTCTACACTACACTCACAGACGCACACACT
>JAHKKF010476283.1:0-12320 GCA_019740295.1 Labeo calbasu
CTTTCTCTTAACACAGTATTGCATTTTATTTTTATTGTTTTTGATTAACTACCTTTACCTAAAATGTGAGTGTTTACTGTTGCCTTTGGCATTGTTGATGTACTGTTTCCTATTTAATACTGTACAGCCGCCTTGTCACAATTCTGTATTGTTAAAGGTGGTACATAAATAAAGGTGACTTGACTTGACTAGTCTGCGTGATAGTCTCTACCACTGCCGGTGGTAGGTCACTTAAGTCTGCCGCATCCCATCCAGGAGCCACACGGGGAGGTTCCAAAGATCTGGACGTGGGTGCCACATGGTGCTGAGCCCCCGAGAGAGCAGGTTCTGCTTCAGGGGAATGCGGGGGGGCTGTCACGAGGAGCATGAGTTCCGGAAAACCAGGTCCGGGTGGGCCAGAAAGGCGCAACCAGCAAGACCTGCTACTCGTCTTCCCTGACCTTGCACAGTGTCTGTGCGAGAAGGCTCACTGGGGAAATGCATACTTACGTAGATCCCGAGGCCAGCTGTGTGCCAGAGCACCCATGCCGAGGGCCCCCTGGTCAGGGAATAAAATAGCTGGCAATGGGAGGACTCGCGGGAAGCAAACAGGTCTACCTGAGCTTCCCCGATTCGACTCCAGATCAGCTGGACCGTCTGGGGATAAGGCCGCCATTCTCCGGGGAACGTGAGCTGTCGTGAGAGCACGTCGGCTGCACGATTGAGCTCCCTCGGGACGCAAACAGCGCGCAGCGATTTCAGCCACTTCCGACTCCATAGGAGGAGATGGCGGGCGAGCTGTGACATGCGACATGATCGTACACCTCCCTGCCGGTTGATGTACGATACAGCCGCAGTGTTGTCCGTACGGACCAACACGTGCTTTCCCTGCAGGAGCGGCCGGAGCTGCCGCAAGGCTAGGTGCACTGCCAACAACTCTAGGCAATTGATGTGCCAAAGCAGCTGTCCAGGACCCCGAAACTGCCTGCCCGTTGCACGTGGCACCCCAACCCGTACTGGAGGCATCTGTTGTGACAACAACATGCCAGGACACTTGTTCTAAGGGCAGCCCAGCCCGTAGAAAAGCAAGGTCCGACCAGAGGTTGAATAGACGGCGACACAACGGAGTGATGGTCACTCAATGTGTACCACAGCGCCATGCCCATCTCTGTACTCGGAAGTGTAACCAGTGCTGAAGTGGCCTCATATGAAGCAATCTGAGCGGCGTGACTGCGGCTGCCCCAGGAGCCTCTGAAATTGTTTCAGTGGTAAGACCCATGCTCCATCCCGGCTGGAGGGACCGGTTCTATTGCATCCTTTGCCAGAAGGACAGCAATCTCTCAAACCGCATTCTCTTGGCTACTGGCAAAGGGGGGCATTGTGGGCGAGAGTGAGGAGGCAGCATGTCGCTCACTGTCAGCCCACAAGCCTGACAACCCAGGGAGAAGGGAAACTGCTCTTTTTTTGACAATGTGGGTACCGCTGGCCCTCGAGTCAGCGGCGGAACAGAAAACAGAAGATTCTTCACCCGTCCCTCCTGCCGGGGGAAGAAACGGCGGTGTCCTCGCCGTCTCCTGAAAAAATAGCAGATTCCCTCATCTCCAGGTTGCCTGCATCAAGGCCACTTTGTCATCTTCCTGGATGAATTTAGGGGCCGGCTGGGATGCATGTGATATTTCAGTTTTTCTTTTTTAATAAATCTGCAAAAATGTCAACAATTTTGTGTTTTTCTGTCAATATGGGGTGCTGTGTGTACATTAATGAGGAAAAAAATGAACTTAAATGAGTTTAGCAAATGGCTGTAATATAACAAAGAGTGAAAAATTTAAGGGGGTCTGAATACTTTCCATACCCACTGTAACTCGTAGTGACAGACAGAGAGGGAACTACAGTTTAATATAGTTAACTAAAGTTAACTAATGAACTTTATTGTAAAGTGTTACCAAAAATGTTAATATAAAAAAAAAATTATAAAGTATTTTATGTTTCTAAAACAATGCATTTGTGATTTTGTGCTCGATACCTCCTTATTGGACATTTCAACAATAGAGCTGTATCATACAAACATACAACATACAAAAATGGTAACACTTTATGTTACGATGTCTTTGTTATACATGTTCCATGTACTTACTATTATAATAACAAGTATTTGTGCATAATTACATGCAGGTAAACATAAACCAAACTCTAATCCTAACCCTAACCATATGGTAAGTACATGTAGTTAATTAATATTACTCAATACTTAAATATATAATTGCACGGTAAAAAGAAGGACACCTTAAAATAAAGTGTAACCAAAAATTGTATGCATGAATTTTACGTACAAATACCTATGAATACTAATCAGATCTGGCCAGCAGAACTGTTTCAGCCTGTATAAATACAATCAGTTAATTTTTTAAAAATGTATTTATGTATGTAGGTATGATTTTATTTATTTTGGACTGTATAGCTATGAGAATGTGAAAAATTATGACAATTAATAACAATAGAGTGTAAAGCTGTTGTGGATCCGCTCACCCTAATCCCTCCATAAGTAGCACAGATTTGCAGAAAATGATTGTTGTTTGGCTAATAAATATTTTATGGACAGTTACCAATGCATTCCTAACATTTTATTAAGTAAGCTATGTATTACACCTCAAATGACATGGGAATTTATAGTATAATGATAGTATAATTAGAAATTAATATCATATCTTATATGGACTAAACACTGTTTAGAATGTTCCTTACTGGTGTGCCAAATTTCACAGCTTGTTTCCGTATCTTTCATAAGCTCAGTATCAATATATCTGTCATCATACAATTTCTTCACAAAGTTCATATGATCCTTTCATTCTTTGACATTTGAAGCTTTCAGAAGTTGCTTTCAGAAGTTCATGTACTTATGTCGGTGCTCTTTCTGTCTGACTCTTCTTTAGGGTCTTGTCAGATTGGCTGGGCATACTACTGCACTGGGGCGGGAGCCACCTCAGCCATGTTGCTGTGCACCTGGCTCGCCTGTTTCGCAGGAAAGAAACAAAAGCAATACCCGTACTAGAAGAACCAACCTCAACTACAGGCTGAACCACAGCAGGACAGATGCCTTAGACTCAGTGAAGACCGGCTCTGCAGCCCATGACATGATGGCTTTCCTCCATTAATTCAACTCCAACTCATTAAAGACTTGCAATGCTCATACACACGTTTGTGTGATTAAAATGAGCATGCACTTTTCAAAGAGACATGACTTTTTGGAGTACTTCCTCTGCTCTCAAAAAAAAAAATATTGGAGAGTGTTTAACTCAAATGGACCAATTATTATTATTTTTATCATTATTATTTTTTTTTATGACCACTGTTGTGAATTTTGTGAAGTGTGCTTGTTTGATTGTTTTTTTTCTTTTCTTTCTTTGTTTCTTTGTTTCTTTCTTTCTTTCTTTTTTTCTCTGTAATTGATATTGTAAAAGTGAGCTTTGGTTTAGATATAAAAACAGACGCTTTAATTGAAGTCTGCATATATAAAATATTAGTATTATTATTACCTATAAAACGCCTTATAAATACTATAACACATTAAATCTATTTAAAGTCCACTTCCAAAACAAAGATTCACATATAATGTACTTACCCCCTTGTCATCCAAGATGTTCATGTATGTCTTTTCTTCAGTCGTAAAGAAATTATGTTTTTTGAAGAAAACATTTCATGGACTGGTACGGTGCCCCGATTTTGAACTTCCAAAATGCAGTTTAAATGCGGCTTCAAACGATCCTAAATGCGGTTGTAAACGTTCCAGAGGAAGAAGGGTCTTATCTAGCGTAACGATGGGTTATTTTCATAAAAATAATACAATTTATACAATTATTAATGTCAAACGCTCGTCTTGTCTTGCTCTGCCTGGATTGTTTGTTTCTGGTTCATGACAGGGGGTAGGGTGTGTCGAAAAACTCCCATCTCATGTTCTCCCTCAGCTTCAAAATCGTCCTATATCGCTGTTTTACCTTTTTTGTTAAGGGTGTTTGATCTTTTTTGTATGTTCACTTTGCAAAGACTGTGTCAGTACTTCTGCAGCGATGTAGGATGATTTTGAAATGATTTTTGAAGTTGAGGGAGAAAATACGATTGGAGTTTTTTGACATATCCTAGCTGTCTTGAGGCAGAATACACAGAGTTCAGGGAGAGTAAGGCAAGACGAGCATTTAAGATTAATAAGTATTTAAATTGTATTATTTTTATGAAAATAACCGATCGTTTCGCTAGATAAGACCCTTCTTTTTAGGCTGGGATCGTTTACAACAGCATTTGGGATCGTTTGAAGCCGCATTTAAACTCGGGGCACCATAACAGTCCATTATATGGAGAAAAATGCTGAAATGTTTTCCTCAAAAAATATAATTTCTTTACACCTGAAGAAAGAAAGACTTGATCTTGGATGACAAGGGGGTGAGTACATTATATGTGAATCTTTGTTTTGGAAGTGGACTTCTCCTTTTAAGATATAAATTAAATTAAAAAAATGAAATACTTAAAAAAAAAAAGTTTTATAGTAAACGAGTTGTACTGGTATGTTGTTACACACAGTGGTGAAATATAGTTTAGTAATTGTTATCTAAAAATATTTGACCACTACAGAATGAACTATTCCAGAGAGTCGTGTTGTAAAATTTATTGTTAACATAAATATATACAATTACACTGTGTGTTAAAAAAATAATATTACGCATTATATATACAGACTTCTTGTAAAGTGTTACTAAAAGATATATTCATCATTATAGTGGAGTGTTTACATATCCATTGTGAATTGCAATATTATTCATGGTTAATATCTATATATTGCCTTTTTGTTTCAAAGCTTGCTCATTTTTACATTCATGTATGCTAGAAATATAGAGTACAATATATGTTCTGATAAAATATGTTTTTATCTCATTGATATGTTGTGGTAAAAGACAACAAAGAGGAATCATTGCTTCTTTGATTCATCTTGTGTTTGTGAATAAAATCTGTTTATCAACATTTTGGTCTTTAGGTTAATCAGGCTGTTAGTGCTGGATATATCTTTTTTATGAATTATGAAACCTTATGAATTATGAAACATTTCAAATGATCGAATATCCTACAAGGGCATTAAAGGTGATGTGTGTGTGTGTGGTTTTTTTCCACAATAGTACATTATTGCAGAACAGAACAGTAACAGGAAAAACATGACTTTGAGTATTACAGTAGCCCATACCACAAACCCCTTTATAATGTAATGTTTGCATTAGTGTTAGCATCTGGCTAAATTTACTTTAAATCAATTATGGACTCTGTGCACAAGCATAGCATCAAACTTCCGCTGTCTCCAGAAGTTGGGATACCAGTTTCCAGTTTCTTTTACCGAGTCTCTGAGATTTATCTAAAGTAAGCATCAGCAATGTCCATTGTATTGTTGATGCCTGGTTCCCTGCTTCAACACGCAGGCGGAACAAGGGATTTCAAACTATATTAAGTTATTTGAACTGGTTTAAGCTAATTTGTGGTGTCGATCGGCAGCTAGCAGCTAAGCTAGTTAAAATAATATACTTAATACTTACAGTAAGTGAAACTAAATGTAATGCTTTTGGACACTTAATTGCAGGTTAATCAAAATTAAATGAAAATGCACACTTTTGTTGAACCACTTAAATACATCTTTATATGTAATTTCACAGTTACTCCCAAAACTTTAATTTGATATTACTATAAAGTGCACTGTTTAAAACTTTACTTGTTTGTTGAGAAACATAGTCATGAAATTCTGCTCCTCTTTTAGTACACTCAAGTGGCCTGTCGTTTATTAATATTATTATTATTATTATTATTATTATTAATATGTTATTACATTTATTAATATGATCTCCAAGTGAGTTTAGCATAACAACATTATAATATATATTCTTAAGTTTTCTAAAAAGTCATTTAATCAGAAGATGTATAATGCTAAAACTGATATTAATAAGAACAAGATCTTTTCACTTTTAATGTAACATAAAAGTATATTTAACATGATACTAAATTACTGGTGTTAAGAGTAACTTTAAATGAATGTTAGATGAATGTGAAGGTAATCTAGATGTAAACATAAGGGAATGCACAATAAAATATTCAATAATGGATGTTATATAAACAATGATGATAAAATAATATCTCTAGTATTGCCAACTTTAACCCCAACAATTTTTTTGTTTGAAATGCAACAATAATTGGCTCCAGCAGTATCACCACAGACAATTTTAGCAACTCTTATTACATACTAATTTAAAGGGCACCTATTATGCCCCTTTTTACAAGATGTAATATTAATCTTATGGCTCTCCTGAATGTGCGTGTGAAGTTTCAGATCAAAATACAATATAGATCGTTTATTACGTGTTGAAAAGTGTCGTTTTTGTGGCGGGTCTAAAAAGTGTTTTGCATATGGAAAAAAAAAAACTGAGGAGAAGCAACATGAGCCTGAGAGGACCAGTATTTTTACTGTACTTAAATAGAACAAATACACAATTTCTTACCAAGAGTTGCTGAACAATGAATCAAAGCGTACAAGCTGTGATTGCGTGCAGTTGCTTACGATCGCGAAAGCATGCATTTGCTTTCTAAAGGGGGTCGCACACCGAACGAGAAGCGCAGCGCCGCGTCGCGTAGTGCCTAGGACAACTTGAGGTATCACACACGGGACGCGCACATTCTATACGCGGGAGCTCATTTTCCAATGAAGTTCTGAGCTGTAAGATGGGTGAGTTTAACTAAATTTATTATTAATATTATTCTAAATACATTATTTTAATTGATAATAGCTAAGTTTTGAACGTTAATCAATGAAAAGAATCTGTGTTATGAGAAGTCTGTTATTGTTTTTTTGTAGGCTATCTGTTACTAAGCAACTATGTTACATAGTAGCAAAATAGTTTAGCTAAGGTTAGCTAGCCAACCTGAGTGAAAACGTAACCAAACACCTTGAAAAGTTTTTATTTCAGTGAGTTTAGGTTTAGGTTTCAGTTTATAATCTATTTATAATATCGATTTGCTGAAAATAAAGAAAACCATAGTGTGACCATTGAATGTTCGTATAGTCCTAGATAAATATACAGGGCTGTGTATTCCCTGGTAACCGATGACATCGGCAATCTTCCTACATGCTGATGACTTCCTTATGTTGTCTTTAAAGAAACTATGGTTTGTTGCATATAATTCTGGGTATTTCCTTACTTCGTTGATATGTTTTTCGTTGTCCATAGCGCTCCGCTACACCGCTATTTAAATTACCTGAAGTGATGGTTGTAACCTTGTAAATCCAGTAGGTGGCAGTCAAAGACAGTGAATGTAATCACGACAGACAAACGTTACATAAGAGTTTATATTTTGCATATGTAAAAATGTCTCAAGAGAAAAATAAAATATGAAACAAAACTACGATTATACAATTAATTCTATAGATTTACATTTTTTCAAGCTGTAAACCTAATGTAAGTAGTATTTTGCAGCAGTGGTATCTTGTTTTTTTAATGTAATAATAGAATAATAGAAAACTATGCAGAGGGCGCTCTGTGGCGCGGCAGGAATTTGAACAGGGTCCTGAGTCCTAGCTGGGCGCCGCGGACAGACGCCGAATGGCGCCGCCGGTGTGCGTATACTCATAGAAAACGGTGTGCGACCCCCTTTATGTGCGCTGTTTTACCCGTTTCACTTTTGCTTTCAAAATCTATCACATATAGCAAGGAGGGGAGAGGATGGACAGGGGGGCATGGCCACTTTTGCGCGACACATGCCCTGCTTGACGTAGATGCAAAGTTATCTGTTTAACACGTTTACATGGCAGAATTTCAATTTTGTTCGGTTTATAGAACGGTTTATCCTACCCCTCTCAAACCAATTACAATTTCATTCATTTGAGCATTTTTACGCCGATTTGAGGTGTTTATATGGAGCATTTTCATTCGGATTGGACTTTCAAACCGATTACAATGCTCCACGTAAACGCACATATTTGAATGAAACAGAGCAAGGGTATTCCTGACAGGACACTGCTTTCAACACAGCCGATCGCAACCCGGACTCATAAAAATATGTACCTCTGGGTACTTTTTTGCAGCACCGTTTTTACGTACCTTACTGGACGTTTTGCGGAAGTTTCAAAAAGAAATGTTCACTGAGTGGTGCTAAACCACGGGCTCAATACGTGAACCCTGGCACGTTTTTATTACGTTGATATAGGTACGTATTGCTGTGTTTTTATTACGTTGCTCCAGATACATATTGCGGCTTCAATTCGAGTTCAAATATCCGGGACTGTCGCTAAAAGTTAATGCTCTATCATCTTGGAAATATGTCCTACGCCAAGCCCAGCCTTAAACCTACCCGATAGTGTTAACAAAAGCAAAATTTATATAAAAATGCGGCAACACTTTATTTGATAATTTTTCATAACTAGTTGCTTATTAGCATGCATATTACTAGAATATTAGCCATTTATTAGTACTAATTAAGCACATATTAATGCCTTATTCTACATGAACATCCCAAATCCTACCCAATACCTAAACTTAACAACTACCTTACTAAATATTAATAGGCAGCATTCTGAAGTGTTACCAAAAACACATTTGTTGACACAAGCATGCCATTTGAATCATCCTTTTGTGCAGATTTGAACTGTTTTGTCAAACTGTAGTTACACTGGATACAAACCGGAGCCTTACACCTCTCAAGTACATCTCCATACTGTGTGAGCTACCGTCTATGAAAACCCATGGATATGAAGCTTGATGCTAACATTCAAAAGCAACAGTTTTCAAATCTCCCAGCATATTAAAATTGTTTTTAAGTCATAATACAATATTCTTCAAGTAATTGTGTGAAAATTAGTCTTTATCAAACTCTGTAAATCATACTTTGTGTGAAAAGGAATAAAGGTGGCAGAGTTTTGGAAACTGCAGTGACATGTATGTACTGCAGTGATATGAATTGGTACATATTTCATGTCTAACGAGAAAGTGCCCCCAGGTTCGTTTTTGTCATGAGACCAGGTAGGCTGATCGCACACAGACAAAATAATAAAAATAATAATATTTTTTATTTATATAGCCCCTTTCCACACCCAAGGTTGCTGAACAAGTCAAGTTTAAGAAACGGAAACAAGTAACATCAAAACTAGAGGACAGAACACAAACCAAGAGCTGAAGATAACATACTGTACAGAGACTACTTACAAAGTTACATCCATACATAAATGGTACAGAGATAATAATGCTAAACGTCCATTTACAGACTGAGACCTTTAGAGTAATACTCAGAGAAAAAAGTGTTTTTGCTTGATGGATGTTTAGGGGAAGAGCGTTCCACAATCTGGGAGCCACAACACTAAAAGCCCTAGCTCCCAGAGTCACCAGACAAAACTTAGGGGTGACTAACAATCCTTCACTAGAAGATCGTAAGGAGTGTGCCAGAACATAGGGGAGAAGTATGTCAGATAAATATGTGGGACCAAGGTTATGGAGAGCTTTATAGGTGAGAATTAATATGTTGAAGTTAATGCGCAAAGAAACCGGAAGCCAGTGAAGGTGATAGAGGACTGGGGTAATGTGATCATTCTTACTTTTTTGGGTAATCAAACGAGCAGCAGAATTTTGAACATATTGTAGTCTTTTGATATTTTTAGCTCACAGGCCATAAAGAAGTGAATTACAGTAATCTAGTTGAGATGAGACAAAGGCATGAATAACAGTTTCAGCATCCTGCTTACTGAGAGAGGATCGAATACGAGAGATATTACATAGGTGGAAAAAAGCTGTCTTAACTACTTTAATAACATGATCGTTAAATGAGACAGTGGAGTCAATGAGTACGCCAAGATTATGAACTCTTGTGGAGGGCATGATCAGATCACCATCCAGATCCACCAGTTGTCCAGAAAGATTTGATACAACAGCTTTAGAGCCAATCAGAATAACCTCAGATTTATCAGAATCAAATTTAAGATAATTTGCCTTCAGCTAGAGTTTAAGATCTTTGATGCAATTTGTTAAAGCAGAAAGAGGAATCACTGAGGTGGAAGGTGAGCTAAAATAAATCTGAATGTCATCTGCGTAACAGTGGAAGTTAAACCCATAGCGTTATTTGTTCAGTTGGTAGCATATAAGTAGTGAAGAGGAGAGGGCCCAGAACAGAACCTTGAGGTACACCAGAACTGATGGATTTGGTAGATGATTTGTGTTTGTGATATATAACAATTTGTTGCCTCCCAGTCAAATAGGAGAAAAAACATTCAAGGGCAGTACCAGTAATTCCAATAGCTGAAAGCCGTGAGAGGAGTTTCTCATGACAAACGGTGTCAAAAGCCGAGCTGAGGTCTAACAGAAGGAGAGTGCAGTGAGCACCAGAATTAGATGCTAGGAAAAGATTGTTAAGGACCTTAACCAGGGTAGTTGAGTACTGTGTAATGGACGAAAGCCAGGCTGCTGTTAAGTAGGCCTGTAACTGGAAGGCAACAACTTGTTCTAATATCTTAGAAAGAAAAGATAAGTTTGAAATAGGCCTATAGCTACTTAGGGAAGAAGGATCAAGACCATGCTTTTTAAGAACTGGGGTAACTGCAGAAGCATCTGAAGCTTAGGGGGTACAGTTCCAGTTGACAATGAGGTATTAATGAAGTGAGTGATGAGTAGTGACAAAGCGGGCTGCCAGCGTCTCAGCCTCTGAGATTGTGCTCAAGATGGCTGCGGATATGGTAATACGTGACTGTCATTCAATAGCGGTGGGCAGGGCTACCGAAATATGATGCCATTTTGCGGACAGGCTCCAAAGTGCTTGTTTTTTTATAAAGATTAAAAAAGACTCAATGTATTTTTATCATTCTAAGATGGCTGTGTACACACAATTACAACACACATTTCTGTCCAAACACCTTCTAAAAGTGGATTTAGCATAATAGGTGCCCTTTAAGAGTTATATTAAACATTAATTACCATAGCAAAATGCCCGGAAACAATATAAACGCTGGCTTATTAAAGCAACAAGCTTAGAATGGTTGGCTTATCAATACTAGCTTCACCATCCACTTGAACTGTGAGGTTTGTCAGCTTTTCTCATGGACTTGTAGCACAATGATCTGACAGTGACTTCACCTGTGCCCTGATCTTTATTAGAAACTGAGATGGGGAGAAGGTTAATACAACTGATAATACAATTGTTACAAACCAAAAAAAAAACCAAATTGAACATGTCACTAACTAGCTTAGCCACTGGCTGCCTATCAACACCACAAATTAGCTTAAACTAGTTCAAATAACTCGATATATAGAGTTTGAATCTCTTGTTCCGTGATAGAAAGTAAACTGGAAACTGCCCCTGCAAACAAGCCTGCCCTGGCCCTTTATGGGCCCACTTAGGGCTAGCCTAAGGGCCCCCAATGGGCTGCCAGCACAGGGCCTCTGAGATTTTGCATATTGGCAAAACGTTGGCCCCTTGGTGCTGGCCCTGCACAGGCAGCCCTCACTTAACCCACACTATTATGCTGCGTTCACGCCATATCGTAATTACCATAATTTCGAGATGAAAACATGTGACGTTCTACTCGGAGCTGTTCACGTCCTCAGACTCGGAATTATGCTTTTTTTATGGCAACACTATCAATGCCTAAACAGAGCCTACATTGGTCAGGTGGTACCGCGGTCATGTGGTACAAGTCATAGCTCTCAGAAGACTCCCAGTTCACAAGTTGTAATTACGAGTTCTACGAGGACGTGAACGCTTTTTACAAGTTGGAATCTCGTAATTATGGGAATTCCGATATGGCGTGAACGCACCTTTAATCTAAAACAGGGGTGCCCAACCCTGGTCCTGATCAAATACACCTGATCCAACTAATTAGGATCTGAAGGAGCACTTGATAACTACAGACAGGTTTGTTTAATCAGGTTGGAACTGAACTCTATAGGAACAGGAACAGGATGCACCCTTGATCTATAACAATAAAACTATTTTGCTTTAAATACTTTTCAGCTACTATAACTTACGTCTTTAGGAAAAACAATTATTATACATCTGAAATGGATGCAGTCACTGTAACGTGGAGAGGGAGACGAGAGGCGAGGGGATCCAAATGCGAGCTTTTATTATAGAGATGACGAGGCAAAGACATGGTCAGACAGGCAGGATCAAACAACAGCAAACAGGTATAACGGAGGGAGGCACAAGAGAAGTCTGTGAGGCTGGCGTGGGTCGATCAACGGTGAACATAATCCATGACGTGCGACAGAAGAATAATCCTTATACGATCAAGAGTCCAGAAAGGCAGGCGGCGAGACAGACGAAACGAGATGGCCAGGCGA
>JAHKKF010476286.1:0-16322 GCA_019740295.1 Labeo calbasu
TAGCCCAGAAAATTTCATGGACCTGGCACAAATAGTTCTGGAGATATTTTAGTCTGAACATGGTCACTCAGACAGTGATGCCAAAACGGGGTGAAAAAACAAACTTTTTTTTACAGATTTTTTGTAAAAAAAAGTATGCACAGTAGAGATCTGAAATTTTGCATATGATCTATTGGGCATATTACCCATCACATAGATTTTTTTCAGACAAATCTGAGGGGGTCAGGTGGGGACCATTTGATGATTCCACCTGGAATGACCCTCTTTTGATGTAACATTATTCATACTGTTATAGAAGATTTTGGTCATACAGCTCATCCCTATTCAGGTGGGTATGACACTGCATATTTATGCAGGATTTTAGTGCTACTTACCTGTCTCTGCTGTTGTAGTTGTTGCTGTTCCAGCTGTAACCTCTCAGTCTCAAAGACAACCGGCAGAACCAGAATCATAAAGGAAGTAGTACCAACCCATAGAGCTGAGCGGGAAAAACTACAAGAAAGCATTATATGAAAAAAAATTATACTGAAATGCATAGCTCATTCCTAGCATTAATGTGACAGGATGGTTTTAAAGGGGGTAGTTCACCTAAAAATGATAATTCTGTCATTAATTACTCACCCTCATGTGGTTCCAAACACGTAAGACCTTTCGTTCAGCTTCAGAACACAGATTAAAATATTTTTGATGAAATCAGAGAGTTGCATCGCGGTAGTTGTTATTTTAATTTTTTGCGCAACAAAAAGTATTCTCATAGATACGTAAAATCACGGCTGAACCACTGATGTCACATGAAATATTTTAACGATGTTCTTGATACCTTTCTGGACCTTGAACGTGGTAGGACCCTTGCATTCTCGGATTTCATCAAAAAAATACCTTAATTTGTCTTATTACAGGTTTAAAACGACATGAGGGTGAGCAATTACTTGCAGAATTTTTATTTTTGGGTGAATTTTCACTTTAAGTGGAAGATACAACTGCCAGCATCCTACCTGTAAAGTTTTTTGGCTACAGATAGCGAACACTGTGCAGATACTTCAGCTGCTGATCGCAGTGAATCTGGAAACATCTCTGTGAGACCCCACAACCTCTCCAACAGTGTTTCATCCAACTGGAAGAGAATGGAAAAAAAAACAGGAGCCATGTCAGAATATTAAGTCTCTAAAATTAACACCACCAGTCATGGGACAGAAGTCAAAATGTCTTACTCAGGACTCAATGGAAAACCTTATACCTCATGTGCAGGTAAGCAGGTACACTGCATTTGACAACTGACTGGTTCTGTTAACATTATGCAATGTTAAAATGTGATATACTTTGTGTATGTGAAAAATTAAGATATTAAAATAAATTATCATATAAATTTCTAATTATTTAGTAGAAACAATTATTCAAGTGACACTTGTGAAGTGCAAAGTTAAGATGAAATGCCGTCACCTGTGCAGAACAAGTCTTTGAAATATGCTAAAATAAAAAAACGTGAGACAAATACCCAAACATTTTAAAAAGCATTCATTTTATCCCAGGTTTAGCCAGCTTAGCTAATACTGGGCATACACGGATCAAACAAGCTAATAACTTTAGGCTGTTCTCCATACATTATCTTGACAATTTCATAAGGTCACGCAAAATTGTAGAAGCAATCAAGTACCTCTTCATCCTCATCATCACCCTCAATCTCGTCTTCGGGTCGTGTCTCCACACGCCCAGAGTCTGGAGAGAGCTCCTGGATCGTAGCCATTTAAAATACGACGCTAGTCGCTTTTAGCTATAAACGTTATATTATAAAATACCTCAGTGATGTTTACAGCTTCACAATGACTTAGAACCAAAGAGCACGCATTGAATCCTGAGGTCACTTGGGTTACATGTGAGACGGATTTACTTCCCCGGTTCCTTGTAAGGAAGCACAAAGACATGTTAGGACACCTATCGACAGGGAGGTCTTACTGCAGATCAGGATTGCGTACTAGTGGATGATGAAATAGTGGAAGATTGCTGGTTTTATTCATGTTAAGTGAAGGAGGAACCCAAATTACGTACATATTTACGTCACTTCATAAAAAAATAGAAAATGTGGCTACTGTGGGAGTTTCAGACAGCTGTTTCGAATCAAGTTTCTTTTTAATTTTTCGAATCAAGTTCTTTCGTTTATTTTATTATTATTTATTTATTGCATAGAATACTTGGAACAAGCTAAATGTCTTTTCTTAAAAGTGTTTAAGTTAGTAAAAGCATGTGTTTTATTTTTGGTCACAGCTGTAACTCATGGGAAACTATTTGTAGTTAAATTTAGTGTACACTTGTATTACTATTGGGCGATTTTGAGGGAAAAATAAACAAGTTTAAAGTAAATAAAGTTATTACTTATTAGCTACTAATTTAAAATAAGACTGTTCCCCAATAATCATAAATATGATCAAATACATGTCAAATATGAGAAAAGCAGTCTTACCTTAATAGCCTTAAAATATTATTTATAAAAAGTGGCAGCTATGAATTGTGTTTTACATATGGCTTTCTTTTATGGAGCTTTGACAGAGATATTGTCTATTTATAAATGTAAAGTTTTTAAACACTTTATTAAACCATTATAATTTACAAATTTAAGTGGCATAACACAATTACACAGACACAATTATATATTTATCTGAAAACATTTAAATTAAAACATTTAAGTGAGTTTAAGTGTTGAATTTATACAACACAGGGTGGATTTGTGTAATGTGGGACACTGACTAATGTTAAACACCTAAGTTTCAGTGCTTTTATCTCTTCTTTTACAATATTAAACAATGGGATCCTGAACCATGATGACTTGACTGCCTGAACCATGACTGCTTATTTCTATTATGAAGCATTTTAACAAAACGCTTAACAAATTTTGCTTAACAAATGCTTTTGAAAATACATGTTCCATATTCTCACAATTTTAAATACATTCCATGTTCCATCTTTTTTTTTCTTAATAGTTTATGAAATTATTTTGCTATCTTTATTAAGTCCAATTTTACATTTTTGACTTCCTTACATGGTTATTAATATTTGTTGCTGCCAGAAATCTGACACATTTGTAATGAATTATTTTAAATAGTAGATTATTTCTGTTATATACACTACCAGTCAAAAGTTCTTGAACAGCAGTATTTTAATGTTTTTTAAAGAAGTCTATTTTGCTCACCAAGCCCGCATTTATTTGATGCAAAATACTGCAAAAGCAGTAATACTGTAAAATATTTTTACAATTTAAAATAACGGTTTTCTATTTGAATATATTTTAAAATGTAATTTATTCCTCTGATTTCAAAGCTGAATTTTTAGCATCATTACTATACTCATAGATCCTTCAGAAATCATTCTAATATTCTGATTTGCTGCTCAAAAACATCTATTATTAATATTATGTTGAAAATAGCTGAGTAGAATTTTTTTGGTTTGTAACATTTTAAAGCATCCATGCCAAATTAAAGTATTAATATCTATAATTTCTTTACAAAACAAACAAGCAAAACTTTCTATTCATCAGAGAATCCTGAAAAAAAGTATCCTTTCTGAAGGATCATGTGACACTAAGGACTGGAGTAATGATGCTGAAAATGTAGCTTTGTAGCTTTGATCACAGGAATAAATGTAGCTTTGATCATAGGAATAAATTGCATTTTAAAATATATTCAAATAGAAAGCATTTATTATAATAGTAAAAATATTTCACAATATTACTGCTTTGTTGTATTTTGGATCAAATAAATGCAGGCTTGGTGAGCAAAAGATACTACTTTAAATAAAAAAACATTAAAAATATTTTAATTAAACATTAATTTAATAAAACATTTAAGAAACACAAGTTTACTTAGTAAAAATTAAACTATTTCTAACCCAAAACATGTGACCCAGATTTGAGCATGATACAAAATAATTTGATTTATTGTTTTGGCCTCGTATGCATGGAAATATATTAAGTCTAAACTAAATTTGACACATTACCCTAATCAACCCCACTTAAAAATGAATAGCATGTACTAAAACATAAAATGAAAGACTTGTAGTCTATTAGACAGACACTTATTGTCTTTGGATATATTTATACTCGTTATGGATGATCATTTTTAATCATTGGGTAAAAAATGGCTGTGTACATGTACTTACACCAGCCATGTAAACATGTTTACATCAGTCTACACTTTCGTTTATAGGCCTAGTTGACAGCTATGTGTAAAGTACATAATCAGCTCTTTTAGACCTTATAAACTCAACTATAAAGGTCGGTGGGATAAAATGGGTTAATAAAAAGAAGTTTCACAAGGTTGTTGACTGATATTTTTGTGTGTGAGGAGGTCCCGCCCTCATTCTTAAAGCCTTGAGTCATCGTGTGTGTGTTTTTTATGAATGAAAGGATCCAACCCGCTGATGGTGGACTGATTCCGGGAAAAAGGCGTTTAGCTTCTCCAGTCCGTCTAAACACGGGCCGTGCTGCCATAACGTATGTCAGTCGAAATACCGAACCAGCGGTGAGAATCGTGGACTGATCCGTATTCAGCTTCGTGTGAAATCAGCAAGGAAGAGAAATCAACACCAGGTAAGATTTTCTATTTTTTCTCCTTTCAACATTTGTTTACACTAAGGAAACAGAGGGGTGTTAGCTAACGTAATCTGCTGTACGTGCACTCAGTGTTTGTTTTAACGTAATATCCACACTACTGATACTGTTATGCTTTAGATTGCTCTATAAAGATCTTTTAGAGTCGTATTTTATACATTTTCAATAGTATTTGTCTTTGGGAGCGCGAATAGCATGTTTATATCACGATGTTAACATTAGGTGTAGCAACAAGCTAACGGGTAATAAGGAAATAGCTTCTTGGATGTTGTCGATTCACACAGTTAAAATATATATTTGTATTAGCATAACTGTATGTATTAGGTTCAGAAGTACTCAAAACGTGTAAACATGTATGTTGTTTTCGATAAGAAACGACTAGTCAGCAAAATCTTGGTTTGGTTTGAACTAGTGTGTAATATCTTATGTAATAAAGGGATTGTTGCGTTGTAAGTTCTAGTGCTTTATTATGTTTTATATGTAATAAAATTGAAAATTTATTAAATTGTCGCGTTGTAAGTAACGTAATTCTCATTTTGGAGCGCTCAAGACGTTTCAGGGAAAACAACAGCCCGTGTTGTTGTTTACCAAATCTGCGTTTTATATAAACTGTTTATATGTAAGTGGTAATATTTGTTGTGACTAAGTAACTGGGAATTTTATAAATGATGTCAAATATTAAATGGGAAGGGAAAGTAAGGAGCTGCTGTTAAGTCAGGAATGGAGGACTTGTGCTGAATCACTGTGACTCTGTGGAAAAGCTGGGTCGGTTATTTGAGGCAGCAGCTCGCGGATGATAGGCGCGCTTCCCACGCATGACGGGAAACTCATGGTCAGCACAGCGTTCACTTCTTCATCTGGACTTTAACCAGTCATGATTCACCGGCAAGAAAAAAGTGCTGCTCTTTGGATAAGGGGAAGCCTAGATTTAGAAAAAGTAAAATAAGAACTAGAGGTTTATTGTCTTTAAATGGTCTTAAAGACAGAGTATTGGCAAGCTGACCACACAAACCACATTATACATTTAATACACGCATATTGGAAGTCTTTGACTTCCAATATGCGTCTTTGACTTCCTTATTATGTGCTGAAACCTACCATCCATTACGTTATGACGCGACACACCTGGTCATAATGGTCACCCGATATTTTTTTTAACGCTTGATGCCCATATCTGAGAGAGCATGGTGGCCGATATAAATTTCCACTTTACATATTTACGACATACTGATATATACTTCAGATATCAATTAATTCTGTAACCCTATTATAGTATTTTTTTAGAAATATTATATAGAATTGTTAAAAAAAAATCTATGCCGGTAAGTAAAAATGGCAACTAGTCAAGATATATCGGCTGATAGTAAATCACTGCGCATCTCGCATAGCAGATCGTTATTTCTGTTGTATAGCGTCATTCTGTTATTATGTAAAGAGTTCTATGCCTTCTACATGATGTCATTTGTTAAAACATTTTAATGGAATGAGTCCTTAATATCTGTATTATTCAAAAAGCAAGGCACTCAAGAATTTTGCACTATTGTGAATATCGTCGTTTTGCTGTGTCAAGACTAAAAACGGCCTTTAACACTGACTACATTCACATTATACTGTGACTTTATTCCATGTACATTTTTCACTTAATCGGTTTATTTGACATTTACAGGTTTCAGAGATACATAAATCCAGACGATGACGTCAGACGGCAGAGCTAGTAAAGCCCTGAAGGTAAATATCATTTTACCGAATACACTTTTGTGAATTTTGTCACACACTGTAAAAAAAAAAAAAAGTAGGTCATTTTTATAAAAATATACTGTAAAAGTACTACATTAAAACCTGTGAAAGTTTACTTACTATATATGATGAGAATCTGTAAAAAGTGTAACATCACTATATGTAATTTCACTGTAAAATACTGTCAAATTTATGGTATATTTGCTGGTAAAAACTATGAATTGCCATAATGTAACGGAAAAAAAAAAGAAATTCCCATAAGTCACTAAGTGACATCAACATCACATGGTTATATTTTATTATTCTTCTCATTTGTGTTATCTGTAATGATCACTAGGGTGTTTTATGTTATTTAGTTAGTTTTCACTGTATTATTTTAGAGTTGTGTGTTACTCTAATGGTATTTTGTCTTTATGTATGGCCCTGTGAACTGTTTACATAAGGAGTATTGGTCATGTTTTATAGATAGACCACTTATGATGAACTGATTCATCATGGGGCTTTCTATTTTACCATTTTATTATTAGGTGGCTGTCAGTACATTTAGGTAAACAGCAGATTTTAGTGTACATTATATAATTTAATTACATATATAGTTATGAGCGGAAACCTACAAGCACCAATATTCCATCCAGTAAACATTTATTCTCTCCCCAAATTTGTCACTACCGCAACACAGTAATATATAATTTCATTAGAAGGGTTATATTGACCTTTTAAGATTTTGCTTACATCTACATTGTAAATATATTGTTTGCTATTTCATTTTTTTCAGAGGTAAATAATTACATTTTTAACAATGTATCAAGTGTAATTCATGAGATTTGTTGTATTTTGAATCCAATTTTTCTTTGTATAAGGCAAAAAGGTGATCATACTGATTTCAAACTCATAGCATGTAGCTATGAGAGAGAGTGACATAAATATTTCCTGATCATAAATGTAGGAGTGTGGTTAAAATCAGTCTCAGCCAATGGACTTAAAACATACACTGTTTCGGCAGTGACAAAAATGTCTTTTTTTTTTTTTACATGAAGTTTCATAATTTACAAAGATCTTGAACTTCACTTTTTTAAAGAATCAAAAAAAGATACTTTTAAAAATAAAAATGAAAAAAAAATAAATAAATACACAAATAATTTGCATAAGTTGAAATTTAGGGGTTAGCAGGGCTCAATGCTAAGGATTTTTTCTACTGGTGGTTCAAATTTTTACTTGCCCGGACAAAATTTTCACTGTTAAACAGTTGCTGTTATCATTGTTTTTGACTTATGTTATCTTTTATTTTAATAACTAAGCTTATATGACACCAAAAGTTTACATACCAAATAAAATTGTACAATTCTTGATTCCAATTTCGATACCACACCTCAAACCTAGTAGCCAAATATTATTTGTTTGTTCAAAAATTATTTTAGTATTATTAAAAATTTATTACAAATATAAAGATGCATTAGGGAAAAACATCAGATAGACTGAAAAATTCGTCAACTGTCCCGAGTGTCTTTCACGCTGACCCCGGGCCATCGGGCACTCCTTATTGTCGAGCCCTGGGTTAGGTTTCGGGGCAACCACCTTCCAATTGAAAGTACCCAATAAATGATGATTTTATATATTAAGCTTACTAACATTTTAAATATTATTGTGGGGTTCAATAGATAAGAGAAGGTAGAATGTAAAATGGCCCTTATAAGCAGTGGCAATTACATAAAACAGGTTAAAATTACATTTACAGGCCTAATTGTTAATGAGTCAAAACTAAAAACCTATTGAATTTCTGTAGTAAAATTCATAAAAAAAAAAAAATATGACTTATAAATTTTTATAGCTAATAATCTTTAACCCTGATGTAGCTGCTTCATAACCATGTCCCATTATTTCAGGTGAAGAGGGAATGCGGGGAGAACGTCCCAGTGCTGAGCGACAGTGAGCTCATGTCGCTGTCGGTGCGCGAGCTCAACATGCACTTACGCGGTTTGTCACGTGAGGAAGTGCAGAAGTTAAAGCAGAGGCGGCGCACGTTGAAAAACCGCGGCTACGCGGCGAGCTGCCGGGTGAAGCGCGTGTCCCAACGTGAGGCCCTGGAGCAGCAGAAGAAGGAGCTTCAGCGGGAGGTGGAGCGGCTGGGGGCCGAGAACGCGGGCATGAGGCGGGAGCTGGAAGGGCTGGGTGCCCGTCTCGCTGCCCTGCAGCGCTTTGCCAGAGGTTTAGAATCCGGAGGAGGCAGTCTGCTGGCCACCACACCCCGCCTAAACACAGCCTCCGTCATTACCATAGTGAAGACACCGCAACAGGTGCACACCCCTAGGGAGCAAGGAGCATCCTAGGGCGCCACATGGATGCGCAGACACACATAGGTACACAGACAGACCATGTATACTCACATATACAGGAAGAAAAACAAGTACCAGTTGGGAATAACAGATTCACTTACGTATATAAAACACACATAGACTGTGTATACAGTCTTATAAATGTCCAAGAATAATCTCAGTACTGTTGTTGTGGCCTTGAATATCATGACAAGTGTATAAGTCTGCACAAAGCTACAGCGTTTATGCTATTTCTGCCCATTACTGTGCTTTATGGTAAAAAACCCCCACAATAGTCCTAACAACTTGTCTTCTTGTGGGACCACCAACATTTCAGAAGCTGGTTAGTTTTGCTGGAATATCTCCATGGTATATAATGAATCGTGGGACTAGAGAACGTGCAGATCTATTGATACATGCCATTTACATATTTTAATGTTTGTATTAAAGACAAACGCTCAACAACAGACATGAAAGCTATTTTATTTGTGTTCGAAATAATGTTTGAAGGTAATTGTGCTGTGATCGGTCTAAATACTACTTCTGATTGACTAGTTTGGGGTCATTGTTTTAATTATTGTTCATGTTTACTTGTTGTAATGAGTTCGTAGCTTAGTGATGGTAAGGTTATACGGCCTTATTACTTGTAATATGATTCAGTACGTGCGAGGGTCATATTTGTACTAATATTAGAGCGACTTGTTTGTAGTGGTATTTTTGTATTTAAAACCAAGACCATATATATTATTTGCTATTTATGATTCAAACGTATCTGAATATTTTGGACAGCTGGAATATAAAAAAAAATACCATTTGAGGGAAGGAAGGGGAATCTGAGGAAGATGTGAAAATAAAGGACAAAGGGGAAGAGAGCAGCCTGAAGGAGAAGTGAGCACTTGCGACTCACATGGGAGGGGGAAAAAAAAAAAAAAAAAAGGAGGATAAGAAAGTGTTAGAAGGAAAGTGAAAGACAAATGATATCACATGTGCATCACGTTAACCCTTGTTCGTCAGAATGACTTGCCGACTATAAGCCTGGTTTACTGCGGTAAACGGGGTGACACTGTATGATCAGGTAATGATTGGCCATGATGTTAAATGTGCATATCTGGTGATTTTTTTTTTTTTTTTTTTTTTTTTCCTTTCTTCAATTGTGTTGGTAAAAATGTCAATATCAGTACTGAGAACCTAACCTGATAATATGCCCACAATACTTGTGCTTCAGAACAATGTGCCGAATGTTTTGTAAGAGGGTGGAGCTGATGTTTGTATTTATTATCTGTATTTTTCTATGGTAAATTCATTGTCTATTTTATATCATTTAATTGGAATAAATGTTGTATATATTGTATATACAAACATGTGTGTGTTCACTGAGTAAACATACGTTTACAGACAAAAATCTTTATTGTTTTCTATGTCAGAGCATCAAGGGAAAAAAATAGAAGCAAAATCTTTGACATAGTAATACATAATGCTCTGTTTAAAATAACATGACGGTACAAAGTCTTAGTGTAACTTTCCACAAAATATATATTTTTTCAAACGTAACAGCGCTTCCTATGTTAAACCACTCTTTGAATAACAACATATAGAAATAGCTTGCCAAAATGTTCTAGGATATTCCAATTCTCCTAAATATACAAAACTGCTTAGTGCAAGTTACAATAAAGTCGTCTATATTATTAAAAGAAATCCTCCCCTTATAACGAATACACTGCAAAACACTAACATAGTAACTATAAGCAGGTACCATACATACTCGTACATGGTTCCAGCTGCATTGTGTTTATACTGGCCTCTATTGTACCAATAAAAGTATAGGGTAGTTAATAAGCAACTCCAAAGATGGTATCTAACCAACCGCAAGCTTCAAGCTTGGTCAACGAGGGCCTAGTGCTTTCTGAAGAGGTGAAGCGCAAATGGCGGATGCTTTTAAAGAATGGGAGAGACTTTGGTGTGGCTCTCAAAAGATCAGCGATAACAGGCGTGTCCCATGAAGATAAAGGGTGTGAACTGGGAGATATGCCTCCCTCTAGTGGGATATCTAGAAACAATGCCTATGAAATGGACAGGCATCACACAAAACTGAAATGTTGTGATCATTTTCTCACCCTCATGTTCGTTCAAACCTGTATGATTTATATCCAGTTGAAGTCAAACGTTTACATACACCTCGCAGAATCTGCGAAATGGTAATTACTTTAACAAAGTAAAAGGGATTATACAAAATGCATATTATTTTTTATTACTGACCTGAATATATTTCATATACATATAGTCCACAAGAGAAAACAATAGCTGAGTTTATAAAAGTTTGGTATGTAATACTGTTATTACCTAAATAATGATCCACAGCTGTTTGTTTAGTGATAGTTGTTCATGAGTCTCTTGTTTGTCCTGAACAGTTAAACTGCCCGCTGTTCTTCAGTAAAATCCTTCAGGTCCCACAGATTATTTGGTTTTTCAGCATTTTTTGGGCATCTGAACCCTTTTCAACAATGACTGTCCGATCTCTGATGCTTCAGAGGGAACACGGTGCATTAAAAACCAGGGGTGAAAACTTTTGAACGGAATGAGGATGTGTACATTTGTCTTATTTTGCCTAAATATCATACTTTTTTTCATTTAAAACTGCCCTTCAGAAGCTGCTGAAGATGCTTACATGTTTCCCAGAAGACAAAATAAGTTAAAATTACCCTGATCTTCAAATTCAAAAGTTTTCACCCCCTAGCCACAGTATTAAGAATCAAGCGTATGTAAACTTTTGAACAGGGTCATTACAAATTCAACTATTATTTTCTCTTGTCGACTATATGTAAACATCTTTTATGTGAAATATTAAGGTCAGTACTGAACAAAAAAAAATAACATGCATTTTACATGATCCCTCTTATTTTGGTAAAATAATTAACATTTTGCAGATTCTGCATGGTGCATGCAAACTTTTGACTTCAGCTATCTCGAAATATGCCTTTGTGGTTTGACATGTCGGTGAATAAATGATGACAGAACTGGGTGAATTGTCACTTTAAATTTCCAAATTATACAAATTTCCATTGTCAGACAACAGAATACGGTTAAACTGATGGTACTTGACTTCTTTCTCAGTGAAAGTCTAGCATACGCTAAGCAGCATAACCTAAATCAGCTGACCTAGATGCTTTTTCTGCAGCGGTCCAGGACGGTCACACTTTTCTAAAAGCCTGTGCTAATCTGCACAGGCGAGTAATGTTCCAATTACAGTTTTATAATCCAGACCGCCTTAATCTGTAATCTTATCGTGGACCATCAACCTCTTCCCATCCCTTGATTCATCCATCAAAACAAACAACGGTGTGTTTGAACAGCTGGTACTCCCTCTACCGTCATTTATAGCCTTTAATTCACTGGGGAAGCTATAAACACTGTTGAAACAGAAGCAAAGGTGCACTTGAACTTGTAAATCAAAAACGGAAACATTCCCACCAAACATGGGCCATCCAATACACTGCTCTTTATAAATATTCTGGGATGTCCAAACACCCCCTATGTAAAACTACAAGCATAAAAAATACATTTGAAATATCAGACCATGTGGGTTTTCAAAATTTGGCTACGATGAATGCATTTACTCTTTGTATAAACAACAATATCAGAAAAAAGCGCATTGAGATTTTTCCACTAAAGACGTAAGTATAAGCAGCTTAATTTCATATTCTACTGCACTACGTGCTTAAGATGGTCCTTTAATAACCTGTTCCTATGTTAACGTAACCTCATCATTACACTACCGCAGCAGTAAACGGTCCCTTACGGAGTACCTTTGCTCAAGACGACGGGCGAGCGAGTTAAAATTCATCATCTGAGCTAAGCAGCAAGGTTTTCTCATTGTCCCGGGCGCTCATGCAGCTGTGATTGCGGGATATGGGTGGTGCGGTGACCCCCTGCTCCAAAGTGGACTGTTGGGTGTACTGTTGGTAAGCTGGGGAGAAATTGTGGATGGCATCCTGAACCATGTCTCCTGGGTTCATGGTCTCCTTTAAGCTGCTGGAGATGCTCTTCATGGGGGCACAGCGACCTTGAGGAAAATGGAGAACTTAATTAGAGATGGCATGAGAGAAGAGATGGAAAAACACAAGATTGGGTTGTCATTTTTGGGTGAACTGTCCCTTTAAGAGTCCACTGTCCCTGCACTTTCAATTAGAGAGGAGATGTGGTTTAAGATCAGGAACTGTAGCCTACCGTACTGTCCATATGTAGGAACAGGGCCTTTAAGTGCAGCGTGAAAAGGAGAAACAAAGAAAAGATGGAAAGGAGCGGAAGGGCGGATGTGTTGCAGGGGATGAGCAAATAAAGGGAATTAGAAAGCAAGATGCACACAGATAAAACAAAAAGCATTGAAAGAACAGATAACAATGGATGGGTTGTGGAATGAATGATTTACAGAATAAAAGCAGAAGAAGAAAAGAGAAAGTCAGCCATGACTTCTGAGCCATTATGATTGAGACAAAATGTTAAAGAGAGAATGACCGTTCTTGAAATTTCACTAAAACATTCCTCAATTAAAAGACTAGTTCACTTCCAGAACAAAAATTTACAATTAACGTACTCACCCCGTTGTCATCCAAGATGTTCATGCCTTTCTTTCTTCAGTCGTAAAGAAATTCTGTTTTTTGAGGAAAACATTTTTAGGAATTCCAGACTTCAATAGTGCCTGCGAGTTTGAACGTCCAAAATGCATTTTAAATGCAGCTTCAAAGGTCTCTAAATGATCCCAGTCAAGAATAAGGGTCTTATCTAGTGAAACAATTGTTTATTTTCTAAAAAAAATACTTTATATACTTTTTAACCTCAAATGCTCGTCTTGTCTAGCTCTGCCATGTGTAATGCAGGTCAATACAGTTAGGGTATGTCGAAAAACTCCCGTCTCATTTTCTCCTCCAACTTTAAAATCGTCCTACATCGCTGCAGAAGTACTGACCCAGTGTTTACAAATTGAACATGCAAAGAAGGTAAAACAGCTATGTAGGACAATTTTGAAGTTGGAGGAGAAAATGAGATGGGAATACATAACTGTATTGACCCGGTTTACACAGAGTACGCATGCGCATCACAGAGCTAGACAAGACAAATATTTGAGGTTAAAGAGTGTGTAATTTTTTTTTTTTTTTTTTTAGAAAATGATTGATTCGCTAGATAACACCCTTATTCCTCGACTGGGATCATTTAGAGCCCTTTGAAGCTGCATTTAAACTGCATTTTGGATGTTCAAACTCACAGGCACCATTGAAGTTCACTATATGGAGAAAATTCCTAAAACGTTCACCTCAAAAAAACAATTTATTACAACTGAAAAAAAAAAAAACTTGGCTGACAAGCGGGTGAGAACATTATCTGTAAATTTTTGTTCTGGAAGTGACCTTCTCCTTTAAGGAAAAAATAAGTAGGGGTCAGTAAGTTTTTGGGGTGTTTTTACTTTTGAAACAGATACTTTTATTCAGCAAGGATGGATTAAATTAATCAAAAGACATTTATGAAGATAAAAATTTTTTTTTTTTTAACAAACGATCATGATTACTTGTTTTTTCTTACTTTTTTGATCAAATAAATGCTGCCTACTTTCAAAAATTAAAAAAAAATTGCCCCCAAACTTTTTAACTGTAGTGTAAACTAATTTCTAAAAGTGTTTTACTATATTAGAGGGAAAAAAAAATGTCATATGCTTCTGAACAAAGGAACAAAGGTGTAAAGCTCACCAAGGGAATCCAGTCTTTTGTCCATGTAGACCTTGTAGGTAAACGCATGTCGCAGGGCCAAGGCTGCAAAGAACATTTCGATGCAAATTATGAAGTTCTGGTATCCAGCTGCAACGGTTCCCTCGCCGACAGAAACCTCAGGAGAGCTGATCTTAGGAATCGCACCACATTTCTCCAAGATGGCCAGCAGCATGCCTGAAAGACCAGCAAGATCACAGTAGCTTTAAATAGTTAAAAAGTCAAAATTAAACTATTCAACAATGCATTTCACAGAAGATTCAACAAGAAGAAAAAAAACAGGACTTGGTTTTCTCTCTAAAGAACTGACATTACATACAGAAGCCAAAAACAAAAACAATTTTGTTGATGTTCATGGTACCTTCCTAGGCCTTGAACATAGTAATTACATCACTGTCTATGCAGGGTCAGAAAGCTCTCGGATATCATCAAAAATATCTTAATTTGTGTTCCAAAGATGAACAAAGGTCTTACGTGTTTGGAACGACATGAGGGTGAGTAATTACTGACAGAATTTTCACTTATGGGTGAACTATCGCTTTAATATTTCTTTAGCAGCAGATCTCACCTTGCCAGAAGGAGAGAAATATGACAGATTTGACCATGAAGAACTTGAGCATGGGCCTGTAGGGGCTGAGAAGGTCTCGGGTGGCGAAATAGAAGAGAAAAAGAGCGTAGAGAGACAGGCTGACTGAGATGTTGTAGATGATAGTCACGTACAGGTAACCACTTGCGACACTGTGGGATCAGAAATTAAATTCTAGAATCAATAAATCAGTTGTGAAACTTTAAATCTTTAGTGTTATTATGGTAAAACAAAGCCACAGATCAGACATCACAAGAGAAGCACGTACTTGAAGTCCCCATCACGGTATTTCCCAAAGGCCTGCAGGATGACTGTAATCATAGCCATCAGGGGTTTTACCACACAGAACTGTAAAGTGGCCTGTGAAATGAATTAAATTTAAAAATTACTCAAAAATATCTAAAAACAATAGGAACAACTATTCCTCAAGGTGTTCAATAAGCAAACCTGTTTGCAAAATCGAAGGAAGCCAATGGAGTAGGTCTTGCCCCAAAGACAACATGTTCCATATATACAGCTGGACCTGCAGCAAAACAAGATCGGTTTCACATCATGTGACGCTATTCTCAGACAGCACATGTAGGTCTGCAAGATGTCTGTAAAACATCACTTGATCTGGTACATCTGCTATGTACGAACATAAACATAAACATCTTAAAGACATCTTATAGGAAACATCCATAGAGGTATTGAAGATGAGCAAACACTAAAAAATACATGTTCCAGATGTCAATGCAGATGTCAAATAGATCTCTGTGATGTTTGTGTGTACTGTGGTACTGTGGTGAACGAGTGCCGACTGACACAAAAAAAGAAATTGTTAAATAATGCTGTTATTTCTGTTTTCTTTGTGCAAAAAAACATTCTCGTAGCTTCATAACCACTAATGTCACATGGGCTATTTTATTGATGTCTTTACTACCCATCTAGGCCTTGAATGTGTCAGTTGCATTGCTGTCTATGCAGGGTCAGAAAGCTTTCGGATTTCATTAAAAACATCTTAATTCGTTTACTAAAGCTAAACTAAGGTTTTATGGGTTTGGAATGACATGAGGGTGAGTAATTAATGACAGAATTCTAACTTTTGGGTGAACTAACGCTTTAAGGTGTGTTTACACTTATCACACTGTCATTTTTAACACAAACCTTATAGGAACACTCCACTTTTTTTGAAAATAGGCTCATTGTCCAACTCCCCTAAAGTTAAACAGTTGAGTTTTACCGTTTTTGAATCCATTCAGCCAATCTCCGGGTCTGGCGGTAGCACTTTGAATCTGATTAGACCAATAGCATCTCGCTCAAAAATGACCATATATAATGACAATATTTTT